>APFE030937344.1:0-13815 GCA_000404065.3 Pinus taeda | reverse complement strand
GACACAATCACAAAGGGAAAGTCGGGGGTACAATTAGAGGCATATGCTTTTAATGAAAACCTTGAGGGAAAATCTAGTCATTCTCTTCACTTCTATGGAGACCACCAGCAGTCCTAGCCTCGACCACCCAAGTTGGACATGTATAAATTTGATGGCTCTCATTCGGCCATATGGCTATCACAAATGGAGAAATATTTCACATTGAATCACATAAGAGATGATGCAACTAAGCTAAGTGTGGGAAGCCTGTACTTGGACCAAGAAAGATGGCAGTGGCATCAAAGCTGCTATGCAAGGCCAATGACTTGGCAGATATTCTCAGAAGTCCTTTCTGGTCGCTTTGACCATGAATCTAACTTTTTGGGTTGTCTTACTAAGCTTCGACAAACAAGCATAGTGCAAGAATATATTAAAGCCTTTGAAGCATTAGCCTTCTGCATAGGAGGTCTAGCAGATGAATTCTACTTGGAATGCTTTATCAGTGGTCTCAAAGACGTCATACAATCCCACGTCCAGATGCACCACGCAGTCACATGGCTGGCAACTTGCACGAAAGCTCGTGAAGTAGAACGCGCGTTAGTGGCCTAGTTGACTCATCCGAATTTCATAGCCAAGGGATACCCCACCTAGGCTCCGAGCACTACCCAAACACTTAAGGTTCAAAAGGTGTCACTAGCGGAAATGGAGAAAAGAAGAAAGCAAGGATTGTGTTATTACTGTGATGAGAAATACTCCCGGGGGAATAAATGTAAGGAACCCAAATTCTTTCATTGATGCTACTGATCACAGTTCATCTGAGGAAGCCCCATCATTTGAGGGACCAAAGGAGGAATATGAGGACAACCAGTTGGACAATGAGCTCCTAGCTACACCAGAAGAATCAGTTATCTCACTCCATGCTTTGGCAGGAATTTCTTCTCCCCAAACTCTCAAAATCAGAGGTTTTATTAAACATCGTATGGTATTAATCTTGATTGGTAGTGGCAGTATGCATAACTTTATCCATCAAAGAGTTGCCAAAGCAGTTCATTTTTTTGTTAGAGCAGTCTCTAATTTCCAGGTCAAGATTGCTGATGGGGGGACAATGAAATGTGAAGGCCACTGTGAAAATGTCAAACTTTAGATGGGGGATTATCACCTAAAGACCCACATGTTTTCCATCAACATGGGTGGGTGTGACATTGTCCTGGGTGCTGAATGGCTCCGCACACTCGACCAAATCACAATGGATTTTCAGGAGTTATATATGAGCTTTAAGCAGAATGACCACACGCATATCCTCCGCAGACTCCGGGCAGGTGCTCCTTCTATCATCAACTCACATAGGATGGAAAAGTTGTTAAAAAAGGGCCACCATGGAGTTATAGCCAAATTTAATGCCATCCAGGCCTTCGAGCCCACTTCTCTTCATATTCATCCTAGATGCAATAGGTCTTAAACAACCATCTACAAGTCTTTGACAAGCCTAAGGAGCTTCCACCCTTGAGAGGGGAACATGATCATAGCACTACTTTGGTCCCAGGGGAAAAACCACCAAATGTGCACCCATATAGATATCCTTTCACCCAAAAGAATGAAATTTAAAAAATCATCAAGGAACTCTTGGAAGCCGATGGCATTCGTCCTAGCATTAGTCCTTATTCATCGCCTGTGGTCATGGTGCTCAAGAAAGATGGGGAATGGTGTATGTGTCCAGACTTCAGGGTCCTCAACAAGTTGATGGTAAAAGATAAATTTCCCATCTCGGTTGTTGATGATTTGCTAGATGAACTAAATGGGGCTCAATTCTTTACTAAGCTCGACCTTCGCTCGGGCTATCACCAAATTCTCATGAAAGAAGTAGATATTCCAAAGACTACTTTCTGAACTCATGAAGGCCATTATGAATTCCTGGTCATGTCATTTGGTGTCTGTAATTCCCCATCCACTTTTCAAAGCCTCATGAATCACCTGCTCAAGACATATCTCAGAAAATTTGTCCTTGTTTTCTTTGATGACATCCTCATCTACAACCTCACCTGGGAAAAACATCTTTAGCATGTAGACCTGCTCTTGCCAATGCTCTGAAAGCATAAATTGTTTGTCAAATTATCCAAGTGCTCTTTTGGCATGAAAGAAGTCAAGTATTTGGGCCACATTGTGGGGTGTGAAGGTGTCAGGGTGGACCCCAAAAAGATCTAGGCAATGCATGATTGGCCTCAACCAAAGACCTTGAAGTGTTTGAGAGGATTTTTGGGTCTCACCGGCTACTATTGCAAATTTGTCCGCAATTATGGTTGCATTGCTAGACCCCTAACTCACCTTCTCAATAAAAATTCATTCCTCTAGAATGATGAAGCTCAACAGGTATTTATAGCTCTCAAACATGCCATGTGTTCCATTCCTGTATTGACACTACTCGACTTCAACAAATCTTTTGTGATTGAATGTGATGCTTTAGGTACGGGTATTGGGGCTGTCATAATGCAGGATGGTCGACCCTTGGCCTTCACTAGCCAAAAACTAAGTGGGACAAATTTGGGACAATCTACCTATGAGAAGGAGATGATGGCCATCTTACATGTAGTGGATACATGGTGACCATACTTATTGGGGCAACGTTTCCAAATCCGCACAGACCATCAAAGCCTTAAATATTTTTTGGAGAAACACCTATCCTCACCAAAACAAAATAAATGGCTAGCCAAAATGTTGGGATATGATTATGAGATAATTTACAAGAAAGGGTGCAAAAGTGTCGTAGAAGATGCTTTATCACACCAATTTGAGGAGGAAAGCACCCTGCTAGAAATCTCTCTTCCCATTCTAGAGTGGATTGAAGAGGCTCGCAAGGAATGGTTTTCACATCCTTCGCTCTCCCAACTCATTAATAAATTGCAGGCAGATCCAAATTCCACAACGGGCTATCTTGGCAAGATGAGATTCTTCGCTACAAGGAAAAAGTAGTGATATCACCAACATGCACCCTCAAAAGTCGCATTTTGGCAGAGTTGCACTCATCTCCCACTACAAGCCATTCATGCTTTCAGAAGACTTATGCTTGCACTCGGTGTCCATTCTTTTGGACAGGCATGAAAAAGGACATTCTTACTTTTGTAGCTGATTGTGATGTGTGTCAATGCCACAAAGGAGAAACAGTCAAATCCCCAAGCACCTTACAACCATTTCCCATCCTTGCCTCAATCTGGATGGAGGTTTCTATGGATTTCATTACTGGTCTTCCAAAGTTAGCCAACAAATCAGCCATTATGGTGGTTGTGGACAGACTTTATAAGTATGCTCATTTTTGCGCCCTACCCCACCCTTTTACACCCGCTTTGGTGGCTCAATCTTTCATGGACAAGATCTTCAAATTGCATGGCATGCCCACTTCCATTGTGTTTGATCGTGACCCAATCTTCACCAGTAACTTTTGGCAGGAACTCTTCAGGCTATAAGGTACCCAAATACAACTAAGTACTTCCTATCATCTCCAAATTGATGGTCAAATTGAAGCAGTCAACAAATGTCTAGAGACCTACCTCAGGTGTTTCACTTTCGAAAAGGAAATTCTTACTTTTGTAGCTGAGTGTGATGTGTGTCAGTGCCACAAAGGACAAATAGTCAAATCCCTAAGCACCTTACAACCATTTACCATCCTTGCCTCAATCTAGATGGAGGTTTCTATGGATTTCATTACTGGTCTTCCGAAGTTAGCCAACAAGTCAGTCACCATGGTGGTTGTGGACAGACTTTATAAGTATGCTCATTTTTGCACCCTACCCCACCCTTTTGCACCCACTTTGGTGGCTCAATCTTTCATGGACCAGATCTTCAAATTGCATGGCATGCCCACTTCCATTGTGTTTGATTGTGACCCGATCTTCACCAGTAACTTTTGGAAGGAACTCTTCAGGCTACAAGGTACCCAAATACAACTCAGTACTTCCTATCATCCCCAAACTAATGGTCAAATTGAAGCAGTCAACAAATGTTTAGAGACCTACCTCAGGTGTTTCACTTTTGAAAAGCAACACCTATGGGTACAATGTTTACCTCTAGTCGAATGGTGGTATAATACTAACTATCATGCCACCACCAATATGACTCCATATGAAGCAGTTTATGGTCAACTCCCCCCTTCACCTACTTCTTAATTCCAGGGATGATCTAAGGTACAAGCAGTGTATCAACTCCTACAAAAACATGCAACCATGCTTGCCCACCTCAAAGAGAATCTCCATTAAGCTCAAAATCGCATGAAGCAACAAGCAAGCCAACATCGTTCAGAGTGCAAATTTCAAGAAGGATCAGGTATTATTAAGGTTGCAACCATATAAGCAAACATCTCTCAAAGACAAGGGTTGTCAGAAATTATCTCCAAACTTCTATGGACTGTATCAAATACTTCAGCGCATCGGAGAAGTAGCCTACAAGCTAGCCTTGCCACCCCCTACAAAAATCCATCCCATCTTCCATGTCTCATGCCTCAAGAAAGTGGTTGGGAACAATTGCAGAATTCAAACTAGTCTATTGCAATTGGATGAAGAAGGTTTAATCTGGCTCCAACCTGAACAGGTTCTTGACATGCGAGAACAACACCTGCACAGCCACACGATCAAGGAAGTCCTCTTTAAGTGGAAAGACACCTCTCCAGAAGATGTGACATGGGAACCAACCACTGTTCTTCAACAATATCTGCAGCTTCAGTCTTGAGGAAAAGGCTATTTTTATGGGAAAGGGCATGTTAGGGTCCAACCCTAACCCCCTTATTTATGTAATAGGGTCAATTCATAGTTATAGTTAGTTAAAGAGTCAATAAAGCCCATATTAATAATTGTAAGTGGTTAACCCGCATTTAAAGAAGGGACCACAGTTAGTTGCAAATGGGCCATGGTATTACATAGATGGTATTATTAAGAACCATGGTATTGACCCATGGTATTGTATATAAAGGATAGAGACTCCCCTTGAGGAGCGTCATGCCTTATTTTGTAATCGAGGCCAGCTCTGCTAGAGGTTGCCCCCTCGAAGAGGCAAGTGAACATTTCTTTCCTTTCTGAATAATAAAATACATGCTGTTATTTCTCATTGTTCTGTGTTCTGGGTATATTTCTTTGTATATTTGGTATTCTGGTATCTTCTCGCAGGTCAAGAGCATAATAGCTGTGGAAAGGAGTGTGTGTTGGAAACAAAGACAAAGAGCCAGAACAACCTACCTCAGATAAGGAATTCACCATTTGGGAAAATAAGAATAGCAAGGCTTATGCATTGTACGAGAATCTAATTATAACTTGAAAATCCATCTAGAAAAGACATTAACTCTGAGCATGCAACTGATTGCAATGTTTGTTCCATATGAGGTAATGGAAATTTGTCCTTTTGACAAGCTTTATTGAGATTGTGAAATCTATAAAAATTCAAATATCACCATTTTTTTTCTTGACTAGAACTAGGTTTAAAATCCACCTTGAATGCATGACAGGAAAATTTATTTTGGCTTTGAGAAGTTTATTCAATTCAGATTTGTTCTGATTTTCTAAATTTGGGTGAATCTTTCTCAACTTCTGCTGTAAAATATTTTCATTAGATATCATAGGAATGGTATTTTGAATGATGGAAGTATCACATGTCTTAAGATCTTCATAATTCCAAGCAAAAACATTTTTGTATTTCTTCAACAAATGAATAAAGGCTAGTCTTTCATCGGATGTAAGACCAAGTCCCAGATTAATATTTTGTGGTTTAAGGTCAATTCCAAGATTAACTAATTCAAACCTCAAAGTTGAACTTTGAAGCTTTGAGTTAGTATTTTTCTTGAATCTGTCCTTAAGATCATATGGATCTTTCAGCTTAACCACAAATTTAGGTATGGAATTTGCAGTTTTTTTCTTGCTTAAGATGGCTATCGTGTTGATCTTCATCTATTATCTAGTCACCATAAGAGCCATCAGATGTTAGAAGATTGATGATATTCAAATCATTATTAAAAGCTCACCAATTGATGATGTTATCGGGAATCGAAGGCCTAAAAATTAATTCTATAAAAATCGATTAGGACTATAATCTCCTGGTGGTATGAGCTTGGATGCAATGTTAGCCAAAATATTGACACTTGCATTTTGAAGTCTTGGAATTGGGGACATGTTGAATGCTGTGAAATGTGAGGTGAGGTCATGGAATAGTGATGGATAATGTTTCAAATGTCCAAAAATACAGTGAATAGTATTCCTCACTTGTTTGATTACAATCTCCGAATCTCCAAATACTTGAAGGTATTTGATATCCAGGCCAATGGATTTATACAACCCTTGAACCAATGATTCATATTAAACAATGTTATTTGTGCATTCAAATTCAAGTGTGCATGCCAACATAGTTTTTTCTCCTTCGGGCTAACCAATATGCAACCTACTCCAACTCCATCATTAGATTTAGATCCATAAAAAATTAATTTCCAAAACAAAGACTTGACTACAGGTTTATCTACGAAATTGATACATTTAGAATAATCTATTTGAGAATAGTTTTCGTCTTGTGATGTAACATAATTTTCCAAAAAGGGTGATGTATGGGCATTAAAATTGCCTAGAAATGATTTGATTGAATAATTCCAATGATAGTGCTACTGTATGCGACGTTCTCATTTTCTCCCTCCAGTTTTGTGACGATATACTTTAAATGTTTTTCATGGTCGACCCTTATTTGATTCGGCTTACCATTATAAGGAAGCCACATATGGGACCAATTTGTTGCGAAATAGCCATGAAGCTTTTCAGACCAGTCTCTACTGAGGATCAAACAATAGAATTGAGGGATATCAACCACAAGAACATCAATCACTTGACATAATTTTGGGTTTGATGAGAGTCTAATGGTGACCTGATTAATTTCTCCTATGGCTTCGACTTGAGATTGATCTAACTACACAATGCGAACAACATATTTTTGGGGTTCGACATTCAATTTTGCATAAACAATTTTTGGTAAAATGTTGGATACCAGAATCTGCTAAACAATTGTGAAAATTCTTATTGAAGACTTCAAAAGTCAAAATAAATGGAGGTGTATGGGATTTAGATTTACCACCTATTAAAGAAATATTAGTTGAACTCATTTTGTCTGATGAAGCATTGGGAGGCCGACCCATTCCTTGAGCAGCCTGAGAAATTACATCGGGAAGAGGAGAAGTGGGGAATTCTTTTAATTATTTGAGCAATAGCCTATGTTGATGTTTTAGCTTTCTAATCTCATGGAACGTGATATTATCTCTAGTCTCTTCATATCTTCAACAATGTTATATTCCATTTCATCAGATACTAGCAAGGTTTTAGATGGAGGTGAAGAGTTGGATTGAGGAGGAGTCGTTTGAGTGGATTTGGGAGAATATTTCTTACCTATTGCTTTATCTTTGAGAGCTAGAGTTGATGATTTCTGTTTTTGATTTGCTTGTGGAAAATCAACAGTGCTCCTGCTTCTGGTTGTGACAGGTAATTCTTCTTTTGATTCTTCATTATCTGACAAAGGAAGAATAAAATCCCACATTCCTTGTAATTCAACTATCTCTTTGTCATCGATTTGTTCTTCAGTTGTTGACACTTCTTCTTCCTCCACATATGATTCAACATTTGATATTGTATTCAGAGGTTTAGGATCAGAGGAAGGATTTATTTTGTAAGTTCTAAAAGTTTTATTTGAAGAAGTCTCAGCTACCTGCTTTTTAGTGTCGACCATTTCATTGGACATAGTTTTAAGTACCTTTTGTAGACCTTCAAGATCAAAAGGATATTTAGGTGCTTTTTTCTTGGATTCGTCCTTGAAAGTGACCTTCTTGGATTTATTTATTCTAATTCATTCCTCTTTTCTAAAGCTAAAATGTGTTTTTCCACATCTATGGCTTCTTTCATGTTTTCTGCCAAAGTTGGTTTGGTAGCCCTATCGACAAAAATAGTTGCATTCGAGGGAAGAGAAGAAATGCACCATTCATTTTGAACTTCATCACTGGGTTTGGATGTTTTTGGGATTTTATTCAATAACTTATTAAAACGTGAATTGAAGTCCTTAATTGGTTCTCTAGGTTCAACTTTCAAGTTGGAGAGATCATTGAGAAGAGTAGTTATTGAGCGGTCGTCTCCAAACTTGGTTGGGAATTGTTATTGAAATGCATCCCAACTATTAATGGAACCAGATGGTAATGAAAAATACCATGGTCCTACTGATCCTTGTAAAGTATAATGGAATAATCTTAAAACTGTATCGTATTCTACAACTCCATTCATATTTATGGACAACATGAAGTTATTTATGTGTTCTTCGAGAGGAAGACCATCATCAAGGTTGAATTTTATAAACCATTTTTTTCGGATGCACAGATAATGGATTAAATGGTCCTACCATTCGAACAACTCCTTGATTTTTTCATGGTCTTTGAGCCATTATGGGTATTTGTGTAGAGGGAGATGTAACAGTGGTTAAAGGTGATTGGGTAGAGGAGGATTGTGCTCCTCTACTAGTGTAAATCACAATCTGGAGTGGTGAGGTGGATGATTGAGTTTGTGATGAAGAAGATGGAATGAATGAGGGTGTTTTTGGTGATGATGAGAGAATCTCAATATGAGTTTCAGGTTCTATTTTCTTAGTTTTCCTTCGAGGGTGAGGTAGAGGAAATTCAAATGGAGGGATTCCAAAATTTTCACTCTGTGATTTGGTTAACCTTTGAGATGAAGGAAAATGTGAATAAGCACTCACTTGAAATAATTCAGATTCTTCTTGAGATAGAGAAATTCCTTGCAATTTATGAATTAAAGATTGAACTTTGGGAGTTTCTGTAGAAGAATGTTGATCTAATTTCCTTGGAAAAACACTAGTGGATTGTAAATATTTCTTTGCAACTTCACGTCTAGGATTTGGGGATTTGGAATGTGAGCGAGAAGTCAAAGGTGATGGTGAGGGAGTTTTACTCCTAGAATGAATTTCTGATTTAAATTTTCTTTCCATTCATAGTTAGGACCTCCTTTTAGCGCCAAAATTTTGAAACCTTGAAATTCACTATGACAACATGGGGGATAACCACCCGGTCTAGACCTTGAAAGCAACTCCTTTTTCATTTGGTATAAAGGCTTCGACTGAGGATAATGGGACCAGTTTCCTAGAGAGGATTGATTTGATAATGTTGATGGGATGATATAAGATGTAACGGGGAATGATTTAACTAAGTATAATCTAATCTAAATAATAAACATATGCATATATTTTAATCTAACATTATCTAACTATAAATATACCTGGGAATAAAATAAGATATGCGATCTACAATGACGTCTCAAAGAAATTGGTAATATAGATCATTCAACTGCCAAAAGAAATGAAATCGTTTAATGATAATTGTTTTGGATAAATAGTTAGACCAAACAATTGAGAAAACTATATCACATATAAAACTTGTTCATGTATTCAAAATGGAATCAGAGCTAAAAAATCATACAAAAGTGCAATGATGCAGAACTATAACTCAATTTTTCATACATAAGACAATTAAGAGAAAGAGTATTGGTAATGTATAAATAAAACGTAATCATATGATAAAAGTACCATATATGAAAGGTCCTGCTCATGTGCTCAACTATATTGATCCAATTTCATCCAATCTAATACACTCCAAGAGTAAAAAAGTGTAATTTTAGTAGAGCATGCTTCGTATTCAAAGAAAAATAGATCTTGTTCCATTAATTTCATCAAAACTTTCCCAAAAATACAGAAGTGTAATGTCTTTCCCATTATGAAAGAGACATGGTGAAAGTATTCACTTTGACTATGAGAACCACAAATAAAATATTTCTATGCTAATTCTTTATAGAAATAATATATGTATATATATATATATAACACATACATAATACAACCACACACAACATATATATTATATATAATTATATATAGATAGATATATATATATATATATAATATATATATTATAATATCCAATACATACATACACACATATATATATATATATATATTATTATATATATATTATTATATATATATATTATCATAATAATATAAATATATATAATTTCATATAAACTTAACAAATGTTAAATATCGATTTACTATATCTTTCAATATAAATTATATATAGAGATATATTATATTATTTATGGAGCATGGTGATATTCCTTTCACTATGAGACCGCCAAATAACTATTTCTATGCTAATCTTTATAGAAATAATATATATATTATTATTTATATATATAATATAATATATTATAATATTTTATAATATATATATATATATATATATGATATTATATATATTTATATATATATTTATCTAATAATTCAATATAAGACTTAACTAGAGATGAGGATACACACACACACACACACACACACACATACACTCTTAGGTCCCTATAATATAGGTGATTTCCCATTACTATTTTCATTGTAGCTTTTATTGTTATTGTTGTGCCCTTATATTATTATTGTTATGTCGGCTTTGATTATATTGTGAACCCTTAGACTCCTATCTATAGAAAGGAGGTTTTTCATTTGTATCAATGAAGAATTGTTCATTTGTGTAATGTAAAGGAGGTTTCCCCTCGAAGAGGCTGATTTCTAAGGCTTTAATATTTCTTTTCTATCTTTCTGTGAGCTGGTTTCATAACATTTGGTATTAGAGCTTTGGATTCTAGGGTTTTGCTGCTCCAAACAGGTCATCGTGGAATTTTCGCTATAAATTATTTTGTTTACGTGGTTTCAGAAGCTAAAACAAACCTATTAGAGCCGAAATTGTTTTGAACCTCGAGTTCGAATATCAGATCTCGTCTCACTATATTTTCGAAGATATGATTTGAGGATGTTAGGGTTTTCTAAGACTCCCAAATTACATTCCAAATAGGTGACCTTGGGAAAATCATCATAACTTTCTCTCTGAGTATAAGATTAAAATTTCATAATAAGTTGCAAAAAGTAGACAGAATCTAGTTTTCTGTGTATCTTTTCTAGGTCCGAAGGCTGAAACAGTGACACGTGGCACATCATACAAGTTCGCTCTACTAAACAATTATATAATCAGGTCATCTTGGGATATTTTGCATAACTCTTTCTTGGAGAATCCAATTTTGATCAGACCGATGTCATTGGAAAGAGGAATCAGAAGGCTACCTCATGAAGCAATTTCAGACCTTGTAGATCCGCAATTACAAAGATACAATGGTTTCAATATCGAGCTTCTACAAAGCGAAAAAAGGTGTGTAGTCTTTTTAAAATTTTGCATAAGTTTGGGTTGAAAAATTAGGTTGAAGATCAAAGGGCATAGTGAAGCATAATTATCATTAATTGATAACCCGAAGAAAGAAAATGGAAACACCTAGTAAGCAACCTGAAAGCTCTGGCATGACTCATGAAGAAGAGGAAGAAATGCAACATGATATATCGAAATTACGAGACCAAGGGCAACAAATTTCACTCTCACAACAGGTAAGAGAAGCTAATATTGATGGTTTAAAGAAAGACGTCGAAGTTAAGATGAATGGAGTGAAAGCTAATATGAATGGTGTGCAAGCTAAGATGGATGGCATGGAAGCTAAGATGAATGGCATGGGCAGTAAGATGGAATATTTGAAGATAGTTTTGACTAAGTTGCTACAAGAAACACTTACTAATGGTGAAATGGTAGTAAAGGAAACTCATGATGAGAACAAAAGAAATGTTAATCATGGTTTCATAGACTCTAATGTTGGATTGAAGACCCACCATGTTCCAAAGATCGACATGAGGAAGTTTGATGACAAGGATCCCATAACATGGATACTATAGATGAAGTAATATTTCAATCTCCATAATGTGCAAAACACACAAAAGCTATGCATTGCAACTTTATATTTGGAACCAAATCAGTTTGTATGGTATCAACGACTTTGTTCTCGTAAAAAAATTATCACTTGGGAAATTTTTACAAAAGAAATGAAAGAAAATTTTGAGGATACAAAAGGCAACACTCATTTTAGCCAATTGATAAACCTCAAACAAAAGGGTTCAATGATGGAGCACATTGAGGACTTCCAAAAGAATTGAATATAATGGTGAAAGATATTCCAGAGGAGAATAGGATTGATGTGTTCATAGGGACTTTAAAGGATAACATCCAACATGAGGTTCTCCTTTGGGAACCTGACTCATTGGAGAAGGCATTAGGTTGGCAAGAAAAATGGAAAGAAAAATCATGGCAACAAGGAAGACTACCACTCACAACTATAAGGATGGAAGTGTTGTTTCCCGTAGCCTTCCACAACCTACAAGGTTGACACCCCAAAAATTGGGAGAAAAAAGATAAAAAGAGCTTTGTTATAGTTGTAATAACAAATACTCTAAAGGTCATAAGTGTGCTGAGAAGAAATTGTTTTACATAGATTGTTAAGAAGAGGAAGAAAATTAACAAGAAACATCAAAAGAAGAGGATATACACTAGGAACAAACCCTGGAGAAAGAAGAAATGAATCCAACCATATCTTGTATTGCATTGGCCGGAATTACCACTCCTCAAACTATCAAGATAGGAAATATCAAGAAGAAAAAGGTAATAATGTTGATTGATTCAAGCAATACCCATAATTTTATTCATTGTAAGATAGCCAAGGAATTGAATTTATTCCTATATCTAGCACCAGCGTGTCAAGTGATGGTTGCAAGTGGAGGAACCATAAATTTCTCTGGAAAGTGCCATAATATCAAGCTATCCATGGGAGAATATGCATTGAATATCCCAATGCTTTCCATTCCAATGGGTGGTGTTGATGTTGTACTAGGTGTCTAATGGCTACAATCCTTGGGTACAATAGCTTTTAATTTTCAAGAACTTTTCATGAAATTTTCTTCCGAAGGAAAGGAAGTAGAAATAAGAGGTATCGTATGGAAACCAAGAAAGATAATCATCTCTAATGGAATGAAAAAGATTCTAAATAAAGAACAACGAAGCATAATTGCAAAATTATGTTTGCTAGAGGTTCCCACATCAAAATAATCTATTTCTCTAGATCTCCAAAAAGTCTTGGACAATCATTCCAAGGTATTTGAGACTCCCAAAGGTCTCCCAACTATTCCATGATCATTGATCATGCTATTCATTTGATTCTAGGAAGTGTTTCCTCCAAACATCAGGCCTTATAGATATCCCTATGCCCAAAAGAGTGAAATTGAACATATGGTTGCAGAAATGCTAGAGGCTGGTATAATTCAACCTAGTCAAAGTTATTTCTCTGATGTAGTAGTATTGGTGCACAAGAAGGATGGATCATGGTGAACGTGTCTGGATTATAGGGAGATCAACAAGCTCACTATTAAAGATAAATTTCCAATTCCTGTCATTGATGAACTATTGGATGAATTTCATGGATCAATTTACTTCACCAAGTTGGATCTTAGTTCAAGATATCATCAAATTAGAATGAAGAATGAATACATTCCAAAAACAACATTTAGAACTCATGAGGGTCATTATGAATTTTTGGTCATGCCTTTTGGCCTTGTCATTGCACCTCCTACATTTCAAGGTTTTAAGAACTACATTTTCAAACCCACCCTTAGAAATTTTGTGTTAGTATTTTTTGATAATATACTAATCTATAGCAAGCCTTGGAAGGATCATGTTCAACATGTTGACATGGTGCTCAAACTATTGGAGGAGAAACAATTATATGCAAAAATCTCTAAATGTTTCTTTGGAGTACAAGAGGTGGAATATCTGGGTCATATTGTATCTCATGAAGGTGTTAAGGTAGACCCTAGTAAAATTAAAGCCATTACGAATGAAAATCCCCACATCCATCA
>APFE030937337.1:0-13481 GCA_000404065.3 Pinus taeda | reverse complement strand
TGCAATTAAGCATTCATGATCAATACCGTGAATCCATAATACACAAAAAGAGAAAGCACAACTGACTGAGAAAATTGGAAATAACACCACTTACTCAATACCAAAAAGCACAAAAAAGACATAAATTAAGTTTGATACCATATAGCCGGTCTTTCTAAACATCGGAGAAAACAACCGTCCATATCAAAAAATATCTGTAATGCAATACAAAAAGATGTAAGTGATTGTGATTGTAGTTTATTCCATGCTCAAAGCTAGCAACCATTAAAGGTAACAAATTTGAGAATGGGGTGACAACAACTCCAGAAGTTCTTCCAAAGAATCTCATATTTCTATTTACTTAGGTTGTGTACAAATGAGCATAGGTTTATGAAGCAAGGTAATCATGGTTATTGCCTCAGGAACACTGTCTTAAAATTCATTTGGGTATACTTCTATCTACTACACCAACTACTTATACATAATCACATTGAATGTAATAAAGCATCAACTATAATTTGTCTAAATTTCATCAATTATGGCCTTTGTTCTTATTGCATGTATTCTAATTATTTTTTACTATTTTCGCTATCTGAATTTATGTAGTCATTATCAATTTTTTGTGCTTTTTCAGTTGCAATTGTTTCTTTAACTATTGAAAAAAATGCAAGTGGCACAACATGTAGATTTATCATGCATATTCGGTCTTGGAAATATCCCCCTTTTTTTTCCAAGGAAAAAATCGAACTTTTTATTAAGAGGATAAAAAGTTACATAAGTAGATGCAGTTAAGCATTTGTGATCAATTATGTGAATCCATAATACACAAAAAGAGAAATCACAACTGACTGAGAAAATTGGAAATAACACCACTTACTCAATACCAAAAAGCACAAAAAAGACATAAATTAAGTCTAATACCATATAACCGGTCTCTCCGAACATCGAAGAAAACAACCCGTCCATATCAAAAAATATTTGGTCAAAGTATTCATCATAGTCACAAGGACATATACAAATATCATATGAAGACAAAATACAACAAATTGATGTTCGGTCATGATTAAATAGTTAGAGAAACTTTTGATTTCACATTTTTTTTTTAAAGTTTCTGCTTCCCTCCGCATATCCATTCCCTCGCACATACATCTTCTTTTGCACATTTATTTTTTTGACTCACATTCTTGATTCTTATTACAGTTCAATTTGTTAGCATTGTGACTCGTCCATTTAGTTCAAAAAGCAATAGTGCAGGTTGTATTTGAATTGCTCATGGTTAACGGTAGAATTTTCTTCAAGGAAAAGAGTTATGGGAAGGTAGTGTAATTGCAATTATGCCCCCCTGCAATGTACTAGAACCATAGACCTTTGCAAATCAATTTTCTACCATTAGATTGAGGATCTTTGTAAATTAATCATGACAATCATCATAGCCACCATTAGAGTCTCTAGAGCTACTAATAACATAATTCCCTTTTTTCTATTTTAAAATTATTTTGCAATCTCTAAGAAATATGGAAATTAAATTAGGAAAATATTTTTTGGTTATGGAAAGATGGGAAAATTGAGCTTTTTCACTAAAAGTGTGGCAATCACTAAATCAATGACAATCTACATCGATGTAGGCTATAACTGTGAATTACAAAGAGGTATATAGATACATATTACACATGCAAATTACATGTTATTCAATCAATAAGTATGTTAGGATGTTATTTTGTTGTTTGTCGGAGGGCATTTGAGGAAGTCCATGATAACCCTACAAGAGGTTGGTTGATTTTATCAAGCTTCTGCCACTATATTGAGGATCTTTGCAAATCAATCATGATAATTATCATAATCATTGTCAGAGTCTCTAGAGCTACTAATCATGTAATTCCTTTTTTTCCTATTTTAAAATTATTTTACAATCTCTGAGAAATACACAGATTAAATTAGGAAACTATTTTTTGGTTTATGGAAATATGGGAATAGTAATTTTTTCACCCGAAGCATGATAATCACTAAATCAGTGGCAATCTACATCAACGTAGGGTATAGCCAACAAATTAAAAATAGGTATATAGATACATATTACGCTTGCGAATTAAACGTTATTCAATTGATAAGTCTGATAAGGTGCTATTGTGTTGTGTAGAAATTTATGAATAATATGACACTTATTCAACCGAGATTATCCTGATTATACACTATTGTGGAATACATGCATAATACATAATCTCATCTATGTTGATCATCAATTTAGCAGTATTCAGAAACATACACATGCACACATAGAAGCATCAAACACATATATCAACACAGTATGTATCCCGGGGAAAGCATCTCGCTGAAAACCCCAAACTATCTGTATATTATATGATTGAGAACATGTAAAAAACATAGTACAATACTCCTCACAAGTACTCAGTACTATCTCCACCTGTTACACTTAATACAACTCAGATCTAATCTCCAAATCTCCTCCGCTGCTTGCCTGCCTCCACTGCACAATCCTGCAAGAACAATAATTGTTAACCAAACTCGTTCCGAGTTCTTTTTACCTTGGAAAATCACTCACACTGGAAATCACGTGAGCACATGCTATAATCATTTGTTCTTGGACACAATTCTCATTGGCATAACTCAATCCCACTGATTGTGCAAGATCTCATGCACAACTATAGTCACAACTGATAGCAATCTCAATCTCTAACACTTGTCTCCACTGAACTGTACATGCACTGAGTTAACTGATGTATTCTTCAGTTGCATTATGAGTTAATAATTAGTGAATTAATTAATAACTAATTCACACAACTCATCAATTAGTCTATTTGCTAGTTAGACTAAATACAACTAGTTCAACCAAGTCAAACTGAACACAACTCCACCAACTCCACCTCCAGCTCCACTAAACTCAACCAGTTGAGTTCTAACTGAAGTCCTGCATTCTGTTAGTGTCAGTCTTTCTAGCCTTCCTTCAGTGATCAAATGTGCTCTTACAAAGTGATTTTTGAAGTGTCAAGGTCGAATTTTGTCATTTCAAAGACTTTACAAGCAAAATTTGGTCACTAGGCATTAGGTCTAGGGTTTGCCTTAACTCCTTCTAAAGTTGTCCAAATGCCAATCTATGTCACTATTCAGCTGAGTCTATCATCATTCATAGGGTTTTCATTATCATCTCAGTGTCTAATGAGTCATTTTACATCTTATCCATGCTTCAGTTGTGCCTAGGCAAGTTCATTTCCCTCTCTTAGGGTTTTGAAGCCAATTTCTCTTGGACGGTCAAATCATCGGTAAAACTTGTTTCCTGATGTTCATACACCTTCCCCTATCCTTAATGTACCTTATCAAGCACTTCCCAACACTCATATCCCCCAAAATCCTCATTTTTGCACAAACCCTAGTTTCTTGCTACAACTTGGCAATTTTCTAGGTTGGGCCTGTGTTTTTCCCTTTTGGACCCTTTCCCCTCCCTCAATCTCTGATATTCCACTTTCCCCTGCTCCCCAACATCCTTCCCCACTCCAAAAAATTTCCCCAAGAATTTAGAAGCCCCCTATCCCCTTTATTTCACTTCATTTCGACAAAATTCCTTGTTTCACACATCGGGGCAAGTTTCACTCAAATGATGTTTCAGAGCAGTAAAAGATTAGTTTTGGAAAACTGAGAGAGGTTTTTGTCCAGAACATGCCAAAGAAGAAAAACCTCCTTCAATTTTTACACAGATGTCATGGTTTGAGAGAAATGTCAAGAATTCCGTTGCCTCAGGAGAATCAAAGACACCTCTGAAGTGACCTTGGGAAAATCAAGTTTTCTCCTAGCTTTGTTGGCCAAATGATTTTCTTGATGGGTAAAATGATAACCAGACACAAAAATATTTCCAATGAGCTATCATGAGCTCAATTTGGGGTTGAGGAAGGCATTCAAAAATTGACTGCAACAACACTCTTCCTTGAGGCAGTCTCATTTGGCACTTTTTGACCAGTCTTGGGAGATTGGATTTTTGACAGGTCAACTCAACTCCAAATTGAAAAATTCCAATTGGGTTAGAAATTAGACTCAAAGACCTTTCCAACAAGCCCACTTTTGCTCAATTCTGACACTGGGAAGGCCTTCAAACAGAGCTGCCAATGTGAGAGACCCGTTCAAGGTGGTGTGCGACCCGTTGGGCGGTGCGAGACCCGTCCAGCACCCCTCCACAGTTCAGAAATTTAACGGGCGCGACCCGTTGGGCAGTGTGCGACCCGTTGAGAGGCCTGCGAGACTCGTTGAGCTGTATCTTTGCAAACTCAAAACAAATTTGCTCAAACCCCCTCCAAATCATCAAATTGCTTGAGGTAGGTTCTCCAAACTTGAAAATGGTTGTTGGTTATGTTTAAAGGACATCATGAATGGGTTTAAAGATCAAATTGTGCAAGAGGAAGAGGCTCCATATGGCTGCAATGTGTGATGATTAAAATGTGCTAGGGATTATTGCTGTTCATGTTTTCTCCCTTGTAATTATTTCCCTCTTTCCCCTTTTCCCTTCCCTTGTATTTCCATGTAATTTCCCTTTGTTAAATTGTAAAATAAATACAAACCCTACCCCTCTCCCTAAACACTAAAACTCAAACCCTAACCCTACCTCTCCATATGCCCATGTAAACAAATGAATTTGATGATGCATGTGCAGTGATGTTTGCAATGTATTCCCTAAATTCCCTATTATTCATATATTCCCAATTCCTGGTGCAAAAGGTCCCTCCCCTAACATTTCCCTCATGTTCTTGTCCCCTTGAAACAGCATAGAGTTCAGCACTTTCTGCAAGCAGCGAAAGCAGTTCAGTTTGTCCACTTTGCTCCTAAACCATGTCAGAAACCGAAACTTATGAGCAAAATGATGACCATGAGCAAAATGATGACCATTCATCATCTACAAAGGTTGAGGTACAAAGGAGAAAAATCACTATCACTATTGGGCAAGGATGCATGTCTGCAAGGCTAAAATGAAAGTTTTTCAAAGGAGGTTGAGCGAAGCACTAAAACGGAGAAAGAGGCCAAATCCCCTCTGTATCTTGGCTGAGGCTTCACTCAAGGATCATGGCACCCACTAGCCTAGCCACAGCTCAAATCCCAAAAAATTCTGAGAATTTTGGGTAATTTTGGAATTTTTTGGAAATTTACAGGTTTTGGCTTCTCAAAGGGTCTCGCCCCCGGCGAGACCTTTTGTCATCGTAGCTCCGTTTGGCAAAAACTCAGCATTTTTGGATTTGGCATGAAAAGTTACACTTGCTCATCCATTAGTAAGAAATTTCATCGAGTTATGGGCCTCCAAAAGGTCAAATTGCATGCAAAATTTGACTTTCTGCCCCTTTTTTGAGTTGCAGAAACCAGTTTTGGGAGAATTAAGTTTTGACAGGGCAAATGACCTCCAAATTCAAAAGGAGACTCGCAGACCTTTCGAACGAGCTATCCTGCACCCAATTCTGATAACGGGAAGGCCTCCAAATAGAGCTGCAAAAGTGTGAGACCCTTTGAGAAAAGGTGTGCGACCTTTTGAGGAAATGTTGCCAGATTTGACCAGTTCAGCCCAGAAAACGCAGTTTGACTCCAGTTTGACTTTTTGGGGTGAAAGATGATTATCTTTGATGTAATTATGGCAACTCTAAGCCACTTTTACTCTTGTTTAACACTTCTAGAAGATTCATTCATGTAAAGGGTAAAAATTGAATGCATGAAATGATTTCCAAGTTTATAGAGGCAAGTTGTTTTGACTGCCTATTTTGTAGTGCTTAGTTTAGAAGTTGTTCAAACAGCTCCTAGGATGATGAGCTCGACCCCTAGAGGCAAGGGAAGAGGTTGGCTTGCCTATATTATGTATTTTCTTAGTCATTTTCAAGGGTTGGAAGGTTGGACTCTTGAGGGATAAGCTATCATTGTATTATTTCACTGTATCTCTGCAATTTTTGGCTAAGGAAGACCAGGGTTTTGCAGTCCTTTTTGGGATTCTTGTGGTTACATGTATTGATGGTGTGTTTCATGGTGTGTTTCTCTATGTACCTGTAAGTGTGTTATGTGAATCATTTACTTTCTTTTCCTTTTGCATATTAAACAAACGAAGTGTTAAAGTAAGAATTCATGACTGTCATGCTCTGCTTTTAAGTTTGTTTAGTTTCAATGTTTTCTACTGTTTAGGGAGGATTCAAAGTTATTGTTTGCCCTCCTTAGCTCCTCACCTGTCTTTCTCATCCATTCACCTCAGCTAAAGGCATCAATACGGTCTCCTATCTTGCCCCAAAGAACCCCCTGCAGAAACTGTGTCAAATCCCCGCACCCAAAATTGCCACTTCCTCAATTTGCCACCAAAAGCCCAAAAATTTTAAAATCAATCCTTCTAATCAGTTTACTCCTATTTCCTAGTGCAAATCTGAGCCCACATTTCTTGGCAATTTCTTCCTAAATCTTAGCTCACATCATAAGGAAAATTCTTTCTCATGAACTGCGCATAGGTTGCTCCTTACATGCTCTGCTAGCAATAACTCTTTCTCACACAAACTTGTGCTCAACAATAATGGTTCAATGATGTGCCTTCGACCTCCTTTTAAGCTTTTCAACTCATGCTAAATTTGGCAAGTTAATTTTAAGAACTCAGCCTTGTGATTGATTTGTTAATTGAGTTGAACCGACTTTTCTAACTCGTCCTAACCTCAATTAGACACTGAGGTTGCCACTCGTTCTTTTACAAATATAAACTCGCAGTTGGAGACAAAAAAAACGAAGCCTCCAAATTTTGCGCATGAGTTAATTGCTCCATGACTTGTCCTTGTACTAGTGCATGCTAAAGAAGGATTGATTGAGGTCTTTCTTGACAAAGGCATAAATAAAGAAGACCTTTCTTGCTTCTATTTTCAACATATTTCTCATCAGATTTTTTGGTCTCTTTTACTTTAATTTATGCCATGCAGGGTGTTCTTTGTTCGCATGTGCATGCATTTTGGGGTTGCAAAGTAGAGTTTGTCTTTATTTGTTCGTTTTTTGTATTTTCTTTTGTTTTTAGCTATTGTTGTTTGTATCTTTCGCTATTGTGCTGCTAGTTTTGTTTTCTTTGTTTTTTAATTTTTAAATATTTTTTATTTCTTTTAATTTAAACATTTGTGAGCATGACTAATTTTCTTAAATTTAGATGTGATGTGATGTATTGTAGGTCTATGAAGATGGAAGATTTTGATGAGACTCTTGAAATATCTTTGTGAGAGAGATGTGGGCCAGTGCAACATAGGTAAGATAGATGGTGAGGTCTTATTTGGTGGAAATCCCATGGATGTGTTCTCATTTCAAATAAAAAATTATCCTCTGTTGGCTATTTAGGGTTTTTGATTTTGGTCTTTGAATAAAATGTAATCAATTTTGCATAATAGTTTTGTTCTATTTTTGTGTCTTTTCAAGATTTCTCAGAAGATATTTTATCTTTATTTAATATTTTATGGTTTGATTTTTGTTTAGTTTAGTGAGTGGGAGATTAATGTAGGCATAAGGGTTTATCCCAGGTATAAGAATGTTGCCAAGAGAGGTTTAAAAGGATGCTAAGTTTGTCCTAAAGTCTCTTCATGAATGAAGTTGTGAACATAGTGCATTTCAGGGGCTAGTATGCAATGGGTTGATGGACAATATCTATTGTGAGTAAGCTGATTGTTGGAGGGCTAATATACGGTGATCTGAAGGACAGATCGAACATAGTGCATTTCAGGGGCTAGTATGCAATGGGTTGATGGACAATATCTATTGTGAGTAAGCTGATTGTTGGAGGGCTAATATACGGTGATCTGAAGGGCAGATCCAACCTCAATGGCAGAGATATTATGGGCTGATATGTAGTGCATTTGATGGATCAAGCCATTGTGAGCAGTTGTGTGTGATATAGGGTAATGTGGACTGAAAGGGTTAAAGGAGAAGGGATTCTCCAACAAGTAAGTCAGATTGTTTATCCTTGCATGTTTTGTGGGAAAATTGTAGATTTGAAGCAACATATCACAAGCCCTATGTTTGTGTGTACTATGCATACTAGCTGTACTAGTGATCGAAGGCCATGATCCCTGGTATGGGAGCCACATGATTATTTTATGGATGTATTAATAAAGTAATTGAGCTTTGGGCTGAAATCTCTGTGTACTAAATTGATTTCATTGGTAAAGATTTCCTTTGTGCAAAGTTCTAGAGAGTTGTGGGTTCCTAGTGTGTTTGTGTGTGCGATTAGCCTCAAACCATATCTAGGGTCTAAGGAAAATTCAACATGGTATCATAGCCACTTTGAAGAGCATATGAATTAGTGTGTGCATAGGAAGCATAGTGTTCTAGTGAAGGTTGTGTAGATTCAGAGGGAGTCTAGCTTTAGAGGGAGGATAATCTGTAAAGGATTGCCAGCTTCCCTATGGAAGTTTGAATCTTCAAGCTCTATCGAGATAAACGAGTTTTCAGCCTATGCAAGGACAATCACGAACATTGAGAGAACATTCATGGTGTTGCAAGGAAAGTTGTAGATCCTGCGAGGTCATGCATGGATCACGCTAGAAAAGTCATATTGCATTTGAGAACATTCATGCATCATGCAAGATAAAGCTTGGCCAAGTACAAAGAAGTCGTAGCACATACGAGGACAGATATGGCTACATAAGGAAAGTTGTTATTGATGCGAGGATGGTCATGAGCATGCAAGGTAAGTAATGGAGCTGGAAGCGTGATGGGAATATCTTTCTCACTAAGAGGGAGAGTTAGATTTTGGGTAGCATGGAAGGTATTTCCAACAGAGGACAACCTTCCAAAAATTGGTTTGTTGGGCGATTTAACCAAAAATGTGGTTTTGGACCCAAAGTGTGGGTTTAGGTCCAAAAGAGAAATAATTAATTATTCTCAGGGTCAAGAGGTTAAAACGCTAAGTTTTAGTGGTGTCCTAAATGGCCCGAGAGAAAAGTCTATAAGGAGCCTATGTAGAGGCCCATGGGACATATCAATGAGAAGGACTTCATTGTGCGTGAAGGTTAGAAGGATGTAGCCCTAGAGGAGCCAAGTTTAGAGGTCAAGTAGGGTTGGAAAAGAAGTCGAGGGTTTATGTTGTTGGGACCGTGTATCTTCTGTGCAAGGGAAGGTGGATCAGTGGTTGAAAGCAAAGGTAGGCCATAAAAAAGATTAAGATCCTAGCCGCAACCTACAAAGGGTCTGCCTTGTAGCAGAAAGGGGCAAGAAGGGTGTAGTCGCAGATGACAAGATACATGATCTGAGGCAATAAATGAAGGGCTGAGACCTATATTAGGTGCTAAGGGATGGAAAGAGGGGTCTGTTGGTTAAGACGAGGACCTAAGAGACTATAGGGAGAAGGTTGAGTGTGTGGGAGGTCTTCTAAGGGTTGGAACGAAGGGTTTGAAGGACAAATCTAAGGAGCCACAACTGGTAAGAATAGGGTTGAGGTGTGAAGGGTAGTAAAGGGCTTGTTCAGGAATGCAATGGAGCCCAAAAGTAAAGCTGAGTCCTGAACAATCCAAGAAAAGTCTACTCGCAGCTTAAACAATGGTAGATCTGTTAAGGTCGAGGCCCATACTTGAAGGCCGAGCAAAGTTGGTGAAATCCAAGATTGGTAAAGGTTGACTACAGTGAGAACAAGGGCGAGGACAAAATTTGTGGAGATCTGTAATGTGCTAGAGTCTTATTGAGGAGCCTGCCAAAAAGACTTGTGAGATTACTAGCCTATGATTGTTGGAGGGCTATTATACAGTGAAAGGTAGATCCATTGTGAGTAGCAAAGATATTATGGGTTGATATGCAATGCATTTGATGGATCAAGCCACAATGAGTAGTTGTGTGTGACAAAGTGTAATGTGGACTGAAAGGGCTGAAGGAGAAGGCCTTCTCTAGCAAGTCAAATTGTTTATCCTTGTATATTTTGTGGGCAGATTTAGATCTGAAGCAACATATTGTAAGCCCTATGTTTTTGTATACTATGTATGCTGTACTAGTGATCAATGGCCATGATACCTGGTACGAGAGCCCCATGATTCTTTTATTGATGGATTAATAAAATATTCGGGCTTTGGGCTCAAATCTCTGTGTACTAAATTGATTTCACTATTGAAGATTTCTGTTGTGCAAAGTGCTAGAAAGTCGTGGGCTCCTAGTGTGTTTATGTGTGTTATTAGACTCCTAGGGCCTAAGGAAAATTCAACACTCTTCCCTCTTGAATTGATGTTAGTAATGAGCTCCATTCCTTAAACCTAGTAGAATTGATGTTTGTCCTAATATGCTGTCCTCCTACTTCTATAGACTTAAAGTATCTTTTTTTCCTCCTTTGGTATCTTTTGATATATTTTCTCCCCTTCATTGGCAATTAATGAACACATCTACAAGATACTCGAAGATATTTTCTTTAAGGTTTTGGATTTGTCTTAAAGCTCTCCTTCATATTTTGTTACCTCCTTGATATAAGCGTTATATCCTTTCTAACTTTATAAAGGTCATCCCTAGAGTTGAAGATGGACTTGAGGAAGACATCTTTCCCCTCCTCTAAATAGTCCACTAGATATTCCTCAATTTTATTCTCCTCTTTTTGATAATATAATGCACTCTATGTTAATATTTTTCATGAGATTTTTGGTGTATTTTAAAGATTTCTCATATGATTTTCTGGTTTCGTTTTTGTTTAGTGGGTGAGGAAATTTGCGCAGACTCAAACAAATTAGTCCATGCAAAATTTATAAGTGAAGGTGAAAGATAAGGTATGTATGGTTAATTTATCTCATTCTATTCTACATAATTACATAGCGTGTTATTTTTTTAAGTTTGGAGGCAATGTATGTAATGGAAAGTGTAGGAGCACTGCTGAATATCTTTGTGTAAGAAGAGGGCCAAAGGGTGAGTTCTCTTTTGTCGCACAACCCATGTAATCTTCCACATTTCAAATACATTGGTGCTACTGCCTCCTTACTTTTGTATAAGATTTTTGGTTGCCATTAAACATTTCTTATAGTATATTATAATCTATTTAATATTTCTCACAAGAATTTTAGAATGTTTTAAATAATTCTCATGAGGATTTTTTATTTTGTTTTTTCGTTAGATCCAATGGTTAGAGGAATCAAGGTTGGGTACTAGCATCCATAGGGGAATATGGAGGATTAGTGATGAATCTACTAGGTTTGTGTGAGAGATATCATGGTAAAGTGCGAAGGTAGATGAAGAGGTGAGCTCGTTTGATGCCAATTCCATGTTATGATCAATTGTGACAACCTCCTTGTTTCAAATACAATGGCTCCCCTCCCTTTTTATATAGTTAGGGTTTATGGTTTTTGATGTTTCTATAAGATGTATTTACTTGTGCATAAAATTACTTATAGGATTTTTGGTCTCTATTTAAAATTTCTCATTGGATAATTTGGCCTTTGTTTCATATTTATTTTAAGATATTTCATGTGCATTTAGTTTTTTGTAGAATTTGCACGTAATCCTGCAACTGCTATGATGACAAATTTGAAACAAATTTTGTTGCACCAAGACATAGGATTTCTCTATGATAGATAAGTAGCGGAATAAAAGAAACACCGAGATAAAGAACATAGTCACACAATAACACAATATTTTTCTAGGGAACCCAATTGGGAAAACCCTGTCCTTGCCAATAGATTTTATTTAGAAAAATTCAGCAAATAAAATTCTTTACAATGCAAATTGTTTCAATAGAAAACAAAGTTGCTCTCATCGCTAATACTTAGCTCAAAACCCCCTGTAAGAACTCAACCCAACTCTTATTTCCTTTCGCATCCTGGCTCCTATTTCCTAGTACAAATTAGAGCCCCTATTTCTTAGGAATTTCTCCTAAATCCTAGCGCACATCACAAGGAAAAGTATCTCTCTCAAACTGCATATATGCTTCTCCTTACACACTCTGCTAGCAAAAACTCTTTCTCGCACAAACTCGTGCTCAACAATAATGGTTCAATGATGTGCCTTCGACTTCTTTTTAAGCTTTTCGACTCATGCTAAATCTAGCAAGTTAATTTTTAGAACTCAGACTTGTGATTGATTTGTTAATCCAGTCGAAATGACACAATTAGACACCAGGAATCTACTTGTCCTTTTCTAAATATAAACTTGTAGTTGGAGACAAGCAAAACTGAGGCTCCAAATTCTATGCATGAGTTAACTGCTCCATGACTTGTTCTTGAGCTTGTACATGCTAAAGAAGGATTGATCGGGGTCTTTCTTCACTAAAGCACAATTTAAGAATACCTTTCTTGCTACTATTTTCAACACTTCCTCTTAGTGATGAAGGGATTTGGTACAACTCCCAACTTATCTCTAAAATGAACAAAATTATTTTTTGATAATGCTTTGGTCAAGATATTTGTTGTCTGCTCTTTTGTTGGAATGTGCAGTAGCTTCACTATCCCTTTATGTACACAATCTTTGAGATGATGATACTTGATCTTGATATGCTTTGAGCGATCATGAGACACTGGGTTCTCAGAGAGCTTGATGCAACTCTAATTATCATAGTGTATCATAGTAGGCTCCATCCTATGTCTGAAAAGTCCCATATGCAACTTTCTCATCCAAATAACCTCGCATGCTGCCAAAGTGGTAGCCATGTACTCGACCTTTGTTAAACTGAGTGCAACTAATCTATGCTTCCTACTGTACTAGGAAACAACTGCGGACCCAATGCTGTAGACACCACTTGAAGTACTCTTCCAATTTGTGGAGCTCCCTGCCCAATCGGCATCTGTGAAGCCCTCAGGCCTCACTCCATCAACTTGTCTGTGCCACAATCCATAATCCGTTGTGCCTTTGAGACAACTTAAAACATGCTTCACATCAACCTAATGAACTTTTGTCAATTCCATCATGAACTAACTCAGTTGGTTGACTTCAAAAGAAATATCAAGACGTGTGTTGACCAAGTACATCAACGACTTGATGAGGTGTGTGTATGTTGCAGCACCCACTCGCTCTGCTCTACTAGCATCCACCTTCCTCCAGTTTGTGACTAGAGGCGTGGCCATGGGCCTACAATGCTGCATATGAGATCTTCGAAGAACCTCTGTAGTGTACTCCCCCTGTCCCACAAAGACCTCACCATCACCTTGCTAAACCTCCAATCTAAAGAAATAGTGCATAAGCCCTATATCCTTCATCTCAAACTCCCTTGTGTTAAATTTGGACAACTAGGTCCAAACTCCATGTTCTGATACTCAGATTAAGAGGCTAATATTTTTGTTGGATTCCTCTTTCTGAGAGGTGTAAAATCCATATAAAAATAGTCTTAATCCGATGAGCAGAACTTATATTTTGAATTTATTATTCTTAATAAATTATATGTGCAAGGTCAGCCAGTTTTGTAATGTAGGCTCACATGCCCAACAGATGTGTCACACACCCTCATTGATGGATATAAATACAGGAAAAGTTGGAGAGAATTTCATCACAACACAACTCACATCTTCCTCTCTCATCCTAAAGAGTACGAGCTACCTGGGGGACGAATTTCAGCCACA
>APFE030937329.1:67756-128454 GCA_000404065.3 Pinus taeda | reverse complement strand
AATTTCAATTTTAAAAACTTGAAGTTGAAACTTTAAGATTGAATGTGATGAATCATGATTCATGAGACTCAATATGATGCAGTTGTAATATGTGTAAAATTACTATCTTGTGGACATGGTTGATGACGATTATAATTTCTAGATGATTGATGTGATATGGTTCAATGATCAATCTATGTTTTTTTATGTTTTTTTATGTCTAATTCATCATTCTACATGTTTTTGTTGACATATATGTATCAAAAATTAAAAAATATAAAAAATATATATATTTTTAAAAAATCGCTCCCGGATTCGCTCCCAAACCGGGAGCTTCTGAAAATGGTCGCTCCCGCTCCCGCTCCCAAGTAACATAGGTCTGAAGAGTGAATTATGCAGGACGGAAAACCCTTGTGAACTCGTAACTCTCAATACTATTTCAACATGATTTCAAAACAACGGAGTGTACTACCCAATGTGCCCAGTCATACAATTTTGACTTGGATCTAGTCTCAAATCAGAACACTTCTCGGATCAAGCCCAGAATACTTTATTTTTAACTCAGATAAAGTCTCGGAGGTTACAAGGCCACTGGAGGCAATAAAGCTCCTTCGCTAGTTCAGAGATGAATAATCTTTTACACAGAGTTGTTTCCCTAGAGAGGGTCGAAAATACAGAGATGGATGCTTAGAAACCTGTCGCAGCAAGTGATCACATATTTGCAATTTAGATTTCTATTCTTGAACAGGGCTGCAGGCATATATATGTTGGCAAAGACAGTTCAAGAAATCCACACCTCAGAAGTTCATGCCCTAGGCTCAGTCTTCAAGGAACAAAAATTTCTGAAGGTATAATCTTCTTGACAAATGTGCATAGAGTATCCCAATCAAAAGGAACGCTAGTCGCAAAAGAATGAAGACCACCTCTCTCTTCCACAGGACCGAGAAGAATTTAGCCACAAAGATGGTTATCAAAAGTCAAACAAAAGGCTGGTGTGTAGAGTTTAACGCCCAAGATTCTTCTGCAAAAAGATAACCAAGCAAAAACCCATAAAAAGATAAACTTCAAGCCCAAAACCCTTGATCTTCAAGACCGCAGCAACTCCAGACAAGAATATGTGAGTTCTTTTCCTTGACGTTCAATGAGTGAGATTTGTATCTTTTCATAGTGGAGGTAGAGCCCTTAATTTAGGCCAACTAGACAAACTTTAGGAGGGAAAAGATCATTCTAGAATTTGAGCTACAATAAATTTAAAATTAATCCTCATCAAAAATTAGATTTTATCCATATTGTCTCCCAAATTGTAAAGGTAAATGCATAAACAACTTAGGGTGGAGGCTGTCACTCTGACCCCTGCCCTCTCCGTTCTAGTTGTCTCCCAACAGCAGGCTATGGGGGATAGCCCCTATCAAATGTGTGGATGAGAGACTCATCGGGAATCGACTAGTCTGGGAGACACAAATGAATGGCCTAGCAATCTGGTAAATGATGATTTAGCAAGTTTAATTATTAGCACAATTAGATTAAATATTTAGTGAGACTGGTGTCTTATGGAGTCAAAATACTTGCTCGATATAAATTTCCAACAAGTCACTGGATGAACAGTTTTTGCTTAGGATGCACACTATCATATATGAGATGTGATACCTAGATCTATGTGAGGTGCAAATTCTTGGTTAATTTTAAATTAGATGTCTATCTGAGTGAGTCCTTACTCATTGACATTTCTTCTTTCCATCTTTCACAACCTTTTGAACTAGGAAGATGGAACTCAAAACAAAGAAAATAGAGTTTAATATAATAAGATAAGATGAGCAAATTATGTCTCACAAATGACTGTAAACAGGTCAATTGGACTGCTAGGTATATTAGAATCAGTACTCTGTAAGATCTAAACCCTAAGAACCAGTAGTTATACACAAAACTAGGAACCACAACCAAGCATTGTCATGAACTTGAGACCCTCCGATTACGTCACCACTGAAGGTACCCCAGGGAAGTGCTCAATGACCCTTGATGCCCTCACCAACAAATGAGCATGAGAAGCTGATATCCCCCAAGTACCTGATAGTATCTCTTTATATGCCAAATGATGTGGGGAAAAAACGATGGCCATACTTCACCCTAATAGTGCTCCTAATGAAAACTCACAATCCATTTGTTGTGCAGAGGCAGCCAAGAATAGTCTTATAGAGATGCATAGTAGCAGTCAACAATCTCTGGGGCAAAAATGTATCCATATCTCTAGAACACAGCCCCACCTCAAATGCTTTTTGAAGATCTACAAAGCAGCAAAATATATTTCAAGAGTGGTTTCCAACATCCTCTATGATGGATATAGTTAATTGTCTAACTCTAAGTGCAAAAACCTGTCTGAAGCTTCATCTAAATAAATCTCCTATCCAGTATCTCAAACAACAGTTGATGAAGTATAGCGGTGTAGTATTTGCAGAATGTGTTCCCACCATGATTGTCCAATAGTTAGTTGAATCAGTACTAGACCCCAACTCTATGGACTAGATAGATATTATGGCGGGGCCATGCTAGTGGAAACCCAGAGCAAACAACATGACTAAATATATCAGCAATTTAGTTAACCAATGGATAAATATCATGTTTGAAAAAAACTATGTAAAAACCCTCCTTGTCTACTATGCTATTAGAGTTCACCTCCCAAACCACCTGTCAGATATTCAAGTCCCAGAAGAAGTACCATATGAAAATGGGAAGAAAAGTGACAAGGAAAGGAAACTGACAGGGAACATACATTATAAGGGGAAATGGTATGGCTAAGGATGGAATAGGGATCAAGGTCGGGGGTTAGATTAGAAACTAAGTTGCACGAAACTCTGAAACATTTCGGAGTTTCCGAAACGGGGACGTTTAGAAACGTCACCTCCCAAAAATGGAAACGTTGACCGAAACGTCAGCCAAAACGTCAGCCGAAACTTCATATATGTATATTTAAAAAAATATATGTATATAAATAAATAAGTGAATAACACATTATCTTTAAGAAAAAAGGGAATAAGACCCATAGATGACAATATAAAAGGAAAAACAAGTCTATATTAACTCTAATAGATGATTACATGATGGTCAAGTTTCTGCCAAGTTTCGGAGTTTTGGGTACAGGTACGGCCCGAAACGCCGGGTTCTTTGAAGTTTCAATGTTTCATGCAACATAGATTAGAAATGAGAAAGGCAGCATACAATTTCCATCTCCTCTAAGAGACTAAGAGGGGTTTATTGCAATGAAAGAAATAATAACAGGACTTCCAGAATTGGGGTTGAGATGTGACATCACGGAAGACGACGTGATGAAGTTGTTTGTGGTACCTCAATAAATGTTTTATCATATCTAGCAAAGTTACTACTAGAAATATAATAGTATGGTTCAACACTTACCATAGGAGTCAAAAAAATCGATTCATATCATTATGCACATGGAGATAAATTAACCTATCATGAAGTATAATGCTAAGAACAAAAAACACAAGAATCTAACTATCAATGCTATTCGAAAAGAGCATACCGTGACACTTATTGGTAGAGATAGAGTAAGTAGATCTATCCAACAAAAGGCGAAGGGTTTGCTCTGCTCTCGAATGAAATTTCGATGCTGGACCCTTCAGAATGTGCCACAGTAAAGCACTACAGCCTGTTGTTTTCTTCTCTGAAGGCTCCATGACAATTTCTCCCATTATTTTTCGTATACCTGCTCATTTAGATAGACAATATCAGATATAAAAAAAATATGGCTTATCAAGAAAAGATTGTAATACTAATAAACATCGAAAAGACTCACATGAATAACTAACAAATATATTTATATAATATTCGGAAACATCGAAAATACTTATACAAATAACTAGCCAGAATATGCATATTGAAAATGAATTAGTAATACACAGGCATTACCTCAAAAGCTTGGACAAGAAAAGCCAAATATCAAAGACTAAGATACTGACTGTAATGATAACAAACAAATACTGGCAAACTCAACCCAGTCGGAAAATTGTCACTATATCTTACAACTGCTGGACTGATTAACTTAACAGCAAAACTTCAATCATTACTATTCTACAAGGATAGTCCACATGTCTATACTAACAACTTTTAAGATTATTGGCAAAAGAACTCTTTGGATGCTTATATTTCATTAATATATTAAACACTTCTCTTCTGCGGGCAATACTCATGCATATGCATATAAATCTAAGTTGCAGGAAAGGCCTAGTTTGGCCACATCCCAGTTCCCACAATGCCTGGAAACACTGAAACAGGTAAAAAATGCCTTGGAAACGCCACTCTGTACCATACACCATTTCCAAATTTGGAAATGTCATACGGTGCAGCCGATAGTGTTTCCAAGGCATTTCGGCCATTTCCAGTGATGTCTTGGGCACTTTTTCGGAAGTTCCTGAGCCCACCTAGGTGCCTGAGAGGTAAGAATGACTCATTGGAAAACATCTCCCTGTTCATGCAAATGACCTTTCAAGTCAAATTAGAAACAGGAACTTGAGATTTAATAAGTTTGTCACCTTGAATGTAAAAAGATTTAACATTACCATTAATTGTTTCAGGACGTTTGAGAGTGGTTAAAATCTCACTGGACTTTATATGGAGAAAGTAAAATTTCATATTCCATTCAGAATTCAGCAAGCTTGACAATTTTCAGGATCAGCAAGACTGAATTGGATTCTATCATGTATGAGGGTATGGGATTGGGGATTAGCATTAGCCAATACCACAAGGCTATGGGATTTTGCATTATGCAATTATCTAAGAGAGCAAATACAGACACATGTCTCCTTCTAAAAAGTCATTTATGTGTATCATTCTTAATTTCTAGCTTATTTTATTGCAACATAATCTGTTATTTAAAAAACTAATATCCATATTTTTTGCATTTTTATATACTAGGCTTCCCCCATGCACCTTGTTTTTGTTGGCTGGAGGGGAGGATGGTGCACATTTCCAGGTGTTCCTGTCTCAGAAACTTGTACATGTTTTATGCAACTTAAATATAAGCTAATGTTCCAGACTAAATTGCACTTTATCTATACTTGAACAGAGTACCAAACAGTCAACATTGCTAACAAAATACCCCCTTCGGCAAAGAAAGCACTCTGTTTGAAAATGGCATACCTGTCATGATTCATCCTAAAGGATAACCAGATTAATATAGCAAATTATCAAACAACATACCTTTTATAAGCTGCTTAACAGATGCATTTCGGAGCAAAAATGACACAGCCTCAGCCATAAACTCTTGCACATATTCTCGATGGTAGTACCGCAGCTGCTTTGTTATCCTTTAGATTGGGTGAAAACAAAGTTCAAATCAGTGCCAATAGCAGGACAAGATCAAGCATTTGACAGATTTTGATGCAAAATCTTACGCCTATTCTAGCATTCAAAAGTAACTGTAATGTTGTAGAGAGCCAGAGAAAACTGAATATCCTAGTGCATTTCAGCTGAGAAAGGCTCAACAGACAAACAAACAGAAACTTGCATTCAGAAAAAACATAAACTCAAATTATCTGCTGTATGATTAATCCTCTGCACATGAAAAAACAAATAGAATGTGTTTCTAAATAGGTTGAAGTTTAGAATAAGTTGCCATCATATCAGCGAATATATTGCCAAGCATCCAGAAACAAACTTATCAGCAATATGGGAAAACTTTAAAAAGAATACAAAATAGTCATTATTTTCTGCTGTTTAAACATCTAAAGCAACCCCTCCCCCTGCCTACACATCTCTTTCATGAACAAAGGTAACAATCACCAACCCATTTGTTCTCCATCCGCTAATTTCCATCTTTAAAATGACAGAAAAATCCCCCAAAATGATCTTCTGCATCAACCAATACTATCCATCATCTCATGATATTTTGCCGATATATCACAAGATTTTCTATATATCATGATATATTCAAAATTTCAAAACTATTAGGATATACTAAGCTGATAATATTGCCACATTCTAAATCTTCCAGTATCAGTGATACTAAATATCGTGATATATTCAAAATTTGAAAACAATAACAATACATTGAGATGATAAAATCACCACCTTCAAATCTTACCATATCAGCAATATTATTGCAATATTTGCAACATCAATTCAATCCCTTGTCATAACCTGCTCATATCGTAAGTCACACGACATTGGGACCCCAAGAGACGGATACAAGTATCCAACCTAGGACATGTCAACCCTGAAATGTGGCATACGGCGAACCAACTTCATATATATATATATATATATATAGCCAACTGTTAAAAAAATAGACACTAGCCAGAAAATTGTCTGGTCTAACCAATTCTGGGGCCAGTATCATCCAGTTCAGGGTTTCAAACTGGATATGGCCGATTCTGAAAGATGTATTATAGTGACTAGGGACCACTAAAAGTCAAATTAAAAATAATAATTAATTAGTAAAAGTAAAACCATGTAACCTAACCAGAGAGCCGTGTTACCACACAATCTAGCAGGCCCTAAGAAGGGAAATCCTATGGGACAAGGATGCTAGACCAAGTGATAACCCACAGTCAATGTCCCCTGCTCTTTACAGACTTTCACTGATGGGAAGAGTCCCGGTGGGAAAGGAATCACTTAGTGCAGGTAGATCAATGATTAGGTGTGATGTGATTCCAAAATGCCCATTCAAAGCAGAGACACAACAATGTCTCAATGCTTCAAAGCAGCTAAAACGCTCTCCAAGAAAGGCCTTGAGATAAGGAGTTCAAGACTTAGGGTTTTGAGATATGCAATGATAATAGGTATTCCTAAGATCAAGACTCTAGCGGATGAGGTAGGACCTTTCAAAGAAGCTCTATGCTCCTTTTGAGAGACCCAGAAAATACTTGCACTAGACCTAGGGTTTTATGAGTAATCGTGAGAAGAAATACTTCCAAGGTACTCACTAGATCAAGGCAAGGGAGGAGAAAGGGCTTCTTATGATTTATTCCAATGAATACTATGTTCATACAACCCTCAAAGAAGTCCCAAGGTGAGAGAGAAAGACCTAAGTTTTCCCTCTTGGAGTAACACCTAGGGCAAGAGATTTTTGTGGATGAAACTTGAGTGGATGCCCACCAATGTTATCAAAACTGAACCGGTCATCAAACAGGAAAACCTTGTGGACCGGGAACTGGTAGGAACCGGACTGGAACCGGATAAACAAACAAAAAGAAACGTTTACCAAAAACACATAAAATATTCATATTTTAAAGAAAAAAAACAAATATATTCATGTGCATCCATATGAATCCAAACCGTTTATACACAAATATGCAGAAGTTCTCATTTATATAGCAAGTAATAGTGCATAAAACCAAAATAGCACTCACTGCAAAACATCGTTGAACCAAAAAAGATACAAAAATCAAGAAGCGGGCTCTAAAAGGCCTCTATAGTCCAAAATAACATGATAGATCATAGTATTATACTACAGCCTACGATACTACAAGCTACAGCTACATCAAATCAATAATCAAATCATCAATCATCATCAGAATCATCATTTGATTCCTGATCATCCTTCTCATCCTCATTTGAACAATAAGTAGCATCCAAGTGTGCAATGGGATTATGGCTTGACTCCCATAGCCCTAAAGCTGCTACTGGTGCTTCTAATATATTTACCTCTGCATCCTGTAGAGGTGGGTCCCAGTCCAACCAAGAAAGGTCTTCATTGTCAAATGTTGGTGCTTGACTCTCCACATCACATTCTAATGTCGGATCAAAGTCACCCAAGGCAATGTTGCTTGATTCAGGGGTTTTATTCAGTGGTTGGTTGCGCCTCAACCTAAAGTTGTACTGAACAAAAACCATGTCATTCAACCGCTTTTGCTCCAAACGGTTCCTCTTCTTAGTGTGTATATGCTCAAACACACTCTAATTCCGCTTTAGGGCAAGCCTAGAGTAGCGTCAGAAACAAGTTCATACAACCCTCAAAGAAGTCCCAAGGTGAGAGAGAAAGACCTAGGTTTTCCCTCTTGGAGTAACACCTAGGGCAAGAGATTTTATGAATGAAACTCGAGTGGATGCCCACCAATTTTATCAGAACCGAACCGGTCATCAAACTGGAAAACCTTGTGGACTGGGAACCAGTCAGAACCGGATCGGAACCCAAAAGATAAAACAAAACAAAAAAATGATTTACCAAAAACACATAAAATATTCATATTTTAAAGAAAAAACAAATATATTCATGTGCATCCATATGAATCCAAACCATTAATAGACAAATATGCAGAAGTTATCATTTATATAGCAAGTAATAGTGCATATAACCAAAATAGCACTTAGTGCAAAACATCATTGAACCAAAAATGATACAAACATCAAGAAGCAGGCTCTAAAAGGCCTTGATGGTCCAAAATAACATGATAGATCATATTATTATACTACAGCCTACAATACTACAAGCTACAGCTACATCAAATCAATAATCAAATCATCAATCATCATCAAAATCATCATCTGATTCCTGATCATCCTTCTCATCCTCATTTGAAGAATAAGTAGCATCCAAGTGTGTAATGGGATTATGGCTTGACTCCCCTAGCCCTGAAGCTGCTACTAGTGCTTCTGATATATCTTCCTTTGCATCCTATGGAGGTGGGTCCAATTCCAACCAAGAAAGTTCTTCATTGTCAAATCTTGGTGCTTGACTCTCCACAATCCATTATGTTGTTGGATCAAAGTCACCCAAGACAATGTTGCATGATTCAGGGGTTTTATTCAGCAATTTGGTTGCGCCTCAACCTAAGGTTGTACTGAACAAAAACCATGTCATTCAACCGCTTTTGCTCCAAACGATTCCTCTTCTTAGTGTGTATGCACACTCCAATTCCACTTTAGGGCGACGCCAGAGTAGCGTTAGAAACTAGGAAAAATAATAAAAATAAAATAAAATAAAAATGGTTTTTTTATGCACAAGCTGCATATCCGCGAACCTTGTGGACTAGAAGAACCGGCCTTTTCCAGTTCAAAGGGCCAATTCAGACTCGTTTTGCCCCCAAACAAGTCGGATTGGCTGGCTTTGCCAGAACTAGTTCAGTTCCGATAACATTGATGCCCACCAAACTTGGAGCATAGGTAGCCTAGACCCAAAGCTTGATGTTTGCGCCCTCAAATTACCGAAAAATCACATCCCTAAAATTTTGTTTCAAGCCTTAGATTTCAGCCCTACTGTTAGGGGACCAAAGTTTAGGAGGAGAAAATATGGAGAAAAAGGAATTTGATCACCAAAATCCTTGGACTAGTGCCCAGTCCATAAAACGTTTCCAAGGAAGCTCGAAATCAATACCCTAGGAACCAACTTCAAACATTTACCCTCTTCAAGACATAATGGAGTTTCATGAAGAATCAAAGGCATTCATTGACTAGGAACATTCATTACATGCCTTGCATTGGATAATATATGCAATACTCTACTAGAAAAGCTTTCCAAGCCTTGATCACAAGCCGACCAAGCAGCTTCCACAAATTATAAATTAACCATCCAAATGCTAGCCGAAATTGATGACATCATGAAGATGTATGGTCGATAGTAGATACAAGGCCACGTGGATTCCTCATTGTTGATTTTTGGGTAGCATCAAACGTGCTCTAGCTCCAAAATTTTGTGATGGGGCTAGAACACATGAGAACTCAAAGACCCAAAAATCGTTTGGAGAAATTCCACCCTGGTCGTATTTTATTAAAATAATTAATATTTTTAATGGGGTTCCTAAGTCTAAACTTAGAAAAAATAAAATATTAATGGGTATTAATGAAAATATGGGTGAGAAGCTTCTAAGAGACGAGGATCACGTCTAAGTTAATCTTAGTCGTTGATTAGAGATTAGATCACGGACATTGATATCTCAACAGGAAAAACATAAAGGAAGACTTGAGAGTCATTTGGAGACACACCGCGCAAATACTAATTAACCCGAGCGAAATCGATTCTCAAGGAGTAAGAGTTCGATTTCAGAGGGAGAGTTACAAGGTGAAGGAAGGGGAGGGTATCAGCATCTGTTGGAGACTGAGGAGGAGGGGATGCAGTGCATCAGAGGGACAGTGCACAGGGAAAGCTCAGAGAGGCAACGCAGCAAGGGACGTAGACCTCATGCAATCCTCACATAGAGATGATGCAGAGGTGACGCAGTGGAGGCTAGAGGGTCTCTTGGGCGTCAGAATTTCTCCAAAGGGTGGAGGAAAATTATCTCACGTGTTTTCTCAAAGGTTTCTCTATTTTCTACAAATCATTCCTTGAAAAGAGATTGTTGCTGAAGAATAATAAATAAATCCTCACCTGTTGCACCGGTTTTCCCACATTGGGCTTTTCCGAGGACTATTGTCCAAAAATAACTATGTCAATGTGATTGATTCTTGTGCTTGTATTTTATTGTTCTTTTCTCTATGCTATTATGTGACAACTGAAGTAGAATTTACTTTGATGTTTACTGAAGGGTTTTGTAAATAACTTGTCGTGGAAAATAAGTAAGAGAAATAAATTAGTTACTGCAGTAGAATTTCGTGTTAGAAATTTTCACATGGTAACAGAGTAGAGATCGGGTAACGGGATTAGAGAATCTACAATGGGTCGTGAACATGATGTTGGAGCAACAACACAAAAGGACTCACACGATTCTCCCGAGAAAGAGGAAAGCACAAAGAATATAATGGATCGCGACAATTTTGTGTTAGCTTCCAGACTGGAAAAAGAAGTCGCTTTCTTTGCAAGTTTTGCTTCCACTAAGGTTTGGTATATTGACAGTGGCACTTTTGCACACATGACGGGAATATGAGAATGTTTCTCGAGCTATCAAGAAGAACAGATGAACTTCCAGATCACCATGGGAAATAAGTCAAAATGTACCCCCCTAGGAAGAGGCACTATAGTTTTTCAAACAAAAGCAGGGGATCGGCTTCGAGCTACCAATGTGCTGCATGTCCCTGGATTGGGGATAAACTTACTCTCTCTATCTCAGTTATAGAACAAGGGCTATGATGTTTACTTCATTGGGAAGAAAGTATATGTCAAACATCCGAGTTGGAAGAAGGCCTAAATTGGAGTCAAAAGTAATAGACTGTATAAGTTACAGCTAGAATCTCCAATGGCAATGACAGACAGCAGTGGTGAAAAAGATTTGAATGAACTATGGCACAAAAGGATGGTCACTTACACCATGGGGCTCTAAGAATTCTCAGAAGAACTGTCACATGAGTTCCATAATTAAGTACCAAATGACACGATGTATGCAAGCTCCCAGATCCTATTGACCTACAAGACCAACTTGATCCTTTCCTTCCATGGACTGTAGTAGGACATCCCTTCCAACCTGTCCTCATACTTAAGACCAACCTGCAACTTCGACATTGTAGTGAGCCCTTCACCTACAATGTGACCACCTCCCTCTTAAGTTGTACTTCGTTGTGCATACTCTGATTTACTATCCCTCAAAGTAGCCCAGACACACTTTGATACCATGTTGAATTTCCACAATCCTGGTGTCTAAGATAGAATCTTATGTTGATTTGGGGTAGCATCAGATGTGCTATAGCCACGAAAATTGATGGAGAGGCTAAGGCACACGAGATCTCCAATACCCAGAAAGGGTTTGCGTAGATTTTAAACAATTTGGGAGATATTAAAATAATTAATATTTTTAATGGAGTCCCTAAGTTTAGAATATTAATGTGTATTAATATAAAACTATGTTAGAATGGTCCAAAAGTCATGGATCAAGCCAATTCTAATCTTAGCTGTTGATTAGGAACTTAATCTCGGCCATTGATTTGTCAACGAGAAAAGTATAAGAGGAGGCTTGAGGGTCACTTGGAGAACATACTGAGGGAGACCAGTCAATTAAATTTTTGGAGTGGGGTTAGCTGAGAAATTGAATCAGTGGTCTGGTGAGCAGTCAGGAGGCAGCAAGTACGGAGCAGAGACGCAGGATCAACCACTAGAGATCAGCGCTGAGGCAGGAGAGGCAGACGCAAAAGCAGCAGAAGATTGCGCAGTCACTTGCTAGGCCTACGTGAGTGATGCAGATAGGCCCAGGGCTGACGCAGAGGGTTTGAAAGCCACGCAGAGGTCAATCGGGCTGACACTGGGATTGGGAGAAGCACTGGAGAATTATTTCTCTCTGTGGGTAAGCCAGTTTGGCACCCTGTTGTAAAGAAGAATTGCTGAATAATAAAATCCTCCCTTGTTGCACCAGTTTTCCCACATTGGGTTTTTCCGGGGATTATTGTCCAAAATATCTGGGTCAACGTGTTAATGCTTGTGCATATGTTTGTTTCTGTATTACGATGTGATATCTGCGACAATATTTATTTTAATGTTTATTAAAGTAATTTCATAAATAACTTATTGTGGAATAAGTAGGAAAAATAAATCAATGGCTGCAATGACGGAATTTTCCATGGTATCAAAGCAAGTAATCAGAGACAGAAAGAGAAAATCAGTTATGGGTCGAGAGCACGATGCAGAGGCATCCACGTCAGGGGACTCACACAGATTTTCAGAAGATTGCACAAGAGAAAGAGATTTCGATTTCCCTATGTTGGCTTCCAGGCTAGAAGAAGAAGGGGCGTGTATGACTAGTACTGCATCATCAGAAGTATGGTATATAGACAGTGGAGCTTCGTGGCATATGACGAGAATCAAGGAGTGTTTCTCAGAATATCGAGAAGAGAAGATGAACTTTCAGATCACCATGGGGAACAAGGGAAAGTGTACTCCAGTAGGGAAGAGCACCATAGTTTTCTAAACAGAATCGGGAGAACGGTTCCGTGCTACAAATGTACTGCATGTACTAGGATTCAGGATGAACTTATTTCCGTGTTGCAACTACAAGGCAAGGGCTATGACGTCTATTTCATCAAGGAGAAGGTATACGTCAAACACCCGAGCTGGAAAAAGAAAGTGTGGATCGGGATCAAAAGTAATCGGTTGTATAGATTGCAACGAGAATCACCAATGGCATTAATAGGCAGTCATAGAGACCAGGACTTGAATGAACTATGGCACAAAAGAATGGATCACTTGCACCATGGAGCTCTGAGAATTCTCAAGAGCACTGTAACAAGAGTTTCGGATCTGAGTACAGAACGAGATGATGTATGCAGGGGATGTGTTCTAGGAAAGTATGCCAAGGCAGAATTTCCTAGGAACAAACACAGGGCCAAGAGTGTACTAGGATTGATACACTTTGATATCTCCAAACCCATGTCCGTCAAAGCTCTCAGTGGTGCCAAGTATTTCCTTACCTTCATTAATGACCATTGAAGGAAAACTCGGATATATTTTCTGAAAACCAAGGATGAGGTTTTTTGTCGATTCAAGGAGTTCAAGGCTCTAGTGGAGAATCTAATTGGGAAGAAAATAAAAGTTTTGCGCTCAGATAATGGTGGAGAATATGTCAATAAGGACTTCACTGATTTTTGCGCTAAGGAGGGCATGAGAAGAGAGTGGACAGCTCCATATAGTCCAAAGCAGAATGGGGTAGCAGAAAGAAAGAACAAGACAATTGTAGAAGCAGCTATGGCCATGATGTATGATCAAGACATGCCAAAATTCCTGTGGGCAGAAGCATGCAACGCAGCAGTCTATGTTGAGAACAGGACTCCTCATCGAGCAGTGGACAAGATTACTCTAGAGAAAGTCTTCACAGGGAAGACACTTGAAGTTATTCATTTCAGGGTATTTGGGAGTCTAGCATATTAGCGCATACTCGAAGAAAAGGGGAAGAAGCTAGATCAGACTGCGGAAAAAGGATATCTGGTAGGATATAGCGAGAACGCTAAGGCATACAGAATCTATCTTCCAGGGAACAGGAAGGTAGTAGTAAGATGAGATGTAAAGTTCATGGAGGACAGGGCTTTTAGAAGATCTCGCAAGATGCCTTCCGAGGAGCAGTCGAAAGAGGAGCCATTGGTTAAGCCTCTTCAACCAACAGAAGTAAAGAATTATTCCTCAAGACAAGAAGATTCTCAAGATGAGGCGAAGGAGCGAACAAAAGCACCTGCTGGCAGAGGAAGAACTAGCAGGGAACTTCGTTAGATTCTACGAGATGCAGAGGACTTCATCAGTGCGCCAAGAAACAATAAGAGGGAGCGAACAGCCAAATAGATATCAGGCATTAGTAGCTCAGGATGGAGAGTCTACCAGTTTTAAGGAGGCAGCTCAACATTACGTTTGGCTAGATGCGATGGTAGAGTAATACAACTCCATAATGGTAAATGATGTCTGGGAGGTGGTGCCAAGACCTCAAGACAAATTAGCGATAGGTTCAAGATGGATCTACAAGATCAAATACGTTGCAGAAGGCAGTGTTGAGAAATACAAGGCCAAGTTTGTGGCTAAGGAGTATGCTCAAAAGGAAGGGATTGACTATGAGAAGACCTTCACCCCGGTAGCCAGGTATACATCTTATTAGGACCATGATATCTCTTGCAGCCCAAATGGAATGGGAGTTCCATCAGATGGATGTCAAAACGGCATTTCTAAACGTGGTAATAGAAGAGGTATACATTGAACAACCAGAGGGCTTTGAAACTCATGAGAAGAAGTCAAATTTATGCAGATTGAAGAAAGCCTTGTATGCACTGAAACAGGCACTGAGAGCATTGTATGGTCAACTAGATGGCTACTTGCAAAAGATGGGGTTTGTCAAGAGTGACGTAGATCCGAATCTCTATTATCTGGTTGTAGAGAACGAGTTGCTAATCTTAGTATTGTATGTGGATGACTCCTTCTGACAGGATCATCCAGACTCATTGGGGACTGCTAGAAGAATCTCGCCACAGAATTCGATATGAAGGATTTGGGACGAATGCACTACTTCTTAGGGTTGGAAGTTTGGCTGCAGAAGGGAGAAATCTTCCTTGGGCAAGGGAGGTATGCCACAAAAATCCTAAAAAGTTTCGGATTGGAGGACTGTAGACCTATGGCTACGAGAATGATCGCCAACTAGAAGAAGACTGATGCATCAGAAGACAAGGATGTCGATCCCACCCTATACAGGCAGCTCATAGGGTCCCTGATGTATTTGGTCAATACCAGGCCAGACATTTGCTACTCTGTCCCTCAGTCAGTTCATGGTGGAACCGAAGAGGACGCACTGGGCAGCAGCCAAACATGTTCTCAAGTATTTACAGGGAACAGAGGATTATGGACTCTTGTACGCCAGGAGTAATGGTATCAGATTGAGTGGATTTACTGATGTCGATTGGGCAGGAAGTTCAGTGAATCGGAAAAGTACCTCTGGGTACTGTTTCAACATTGGATTAGGAATGACCTCCTGGTGCAGTATGAAACAAAAGTCCGTGGCTCTAAGCTCATCTGAGGCAGAATATATGGCGACAAGCACAGCTTCGTGTGAGGCCATATGGCTTAGAAAACTACTTGTGAACCTATTCAGAAGGAATATGGGGGCGACCAAGATCATCTATGATAACCAGAGTTGCATCAACCTCTTTGAGAATCCAGTGTTTCATGATAGGTCGAAGCATATTGATATCCGGTGTCACTTTGTCAGGGATTGTGTCCAACGAGGAGATATACAATTGAGCTACACTCCTACAGAAGAGCAGGTGGCAGACATCCTCACCAAGGCCCTTGGAAGGACAAAATTTGACTACTTCATGGAAAAGATGGGGATGGTAAAGAACCCATTTCAGTAGCAGAAATGGGAGTGATAATTGCAAGGATGCAGAGGGAATTGCAGTGCGGATGCAGTGTTGGGAGAAAGGACCAGCAGCATGGATGCAGAGGGAGTTGTCGTACAGATGCAACAGTGGCAGTAGCAAAGCCATGGGCAGCGGTACAGGATGCAGCAGTGCAGAGGATGTTGGGCAAGGAGGCTTAGCATCAGCATAGGGACCGATGTTGGATGATCAGGGTGATACTCAGTGAGGAGTATTAATAGCGCACAGTCCTTGCTAAGAGGGAGTGTTGATTTGGGGTAGCATTGGATGTGCTCTAGCCACGAAAATTGGTGGAGAGGCTAAGGCACATGAGATCTCCAATACCCAGAAAGGGTTTGGGCAGATTCTAAACAGTTTGGAGATATTAAAATAATTAATATTTTTAATGGAGTCCCTAAGTCTAAACTTAGGGAAAATAAAAGATTAATGTGTATTAATATAAAACTATGATAGAATGGTCCAAAAGTCATGGATCAAGCCAGATCTAATCTTAGCCGTTGATTAGGGACTTAATCTCGGTCGTTGATTTGTCAACAAGAAAATTATAAGAGGCTTGAGGGTCACTTAAGGAGAACATATTGAGGGAGACCAATCAATTCAATGAGGCTTGAGGGTCACTTGGAGAACATATTGAGGGAGACCAACGAATTCAATTTCTAGAGCGGGATTAGCTGAGACATTGAACAAGTGGTCTGGTGAGCAGTCAGGAGGCAACAAGTACATAGCAGAGAGGTGGGATTAGCCACTAGAGATCAGCACTAAGGCGGGAGAGGCAGACGCACAGGCAGCAGAAGACTGCGCAATCACTTGTTGGGCCTGCGTGAGTGACACTGAGAGGCCCAAGGCTAACGCAAAGGGTTTGAAAGCCATGCAAAGGTCAGTCGGGCTGACGTTGGGATTGGGAGAAGCACTGGAGAATTATTTCTCTCTGTGGGTAAGCCAGTTTGGCACCCTATTGTACAAAAGAATTGTTGAATAATAAAATCCTCCCTTGTTGAACCAGTTTTCCCACATTGGGTTTTTCCGGGGACTATTGTCCAAAATATCTGTGTCATGTGTTAATGCTTGTGCATATGTTTGTTTCTGTATTACGGTGTGATATCTGGAGCGGTATTTATTTTAATGTTTATTGAAGTAATTTCATGAATAACTTATTGTGGAATAAGTAGGAAAAATAAATCAGTTGTTGCATTGATAGAATTTTCACATCTTAGATCATTGGCATTAACAAACCAAGAATCTCAACAAAGCTATTTTGCACGCGGAATATAAACAATAGAAAATCTACTAGTGCACAAAATATACACAACATTTTACAATTTTATACATGTATGTACAACAACCCAATCTTTGTTATATTAAACCAACTGAATAATACAATAGTCTAGGGCTCTCGTACAAGGGATAATGGCCCTTAATTATCCTCAAGTGCAAGAATACAAATGCAAGATAATCGAACGGTCTAGCTGATGCAGTGCACCTCATAATTGCTTTATCATAGCCTGTAACCTACTGGTCCTTTTGCTCCCAATCTGCTCACTAGTTGCCCCTTAGTCCATCAAGGAACAACACATAGAGACTCCAGGACAGTTGCATGTTATCACTGTTGCAAGTCACTTCTGCTACAATGAACTTTGGTTTATCAATAGGTTCCTCTAGGCTGGCCAATACCTAAGCTACAATCTGCCTTTCCTAGTAGTCACTTTAGTCCATCAAAGTGCCACATAGGCCATCAAATCTTCACCCAACATACATTTGTCAACGTCCTTCTTGAACACTTGTTCTAGGGCTACTTTGGACACTTCCTTTTTGCACTCCACCAACCACTAAGTGCCCAATACAACTGCCAAAATTCATTGTAGAATCTGCTCCTAATTAGGGTTTCTAACCACCAAAGTCAACCCTTCCACTTGGCTTCTACAAGCTATCTATTTTCTCCATACCTGGACCATACACCTAGCATTCAAACAACTCAAATACAACTATACATACATTGGAATGATGTGTCACTAATGCAACTTATGTGATATGGTTAGGGCATGACATAAGTCCACGTCAAACCTCTTAAACACCCACACAGAACTCCCTCTAGCTGCGGTCACCTTTCTTAGTCTCCTCTTCTAATACGATGCCATCCCAACACTTGCCAAAGCCTTCTAGCCCTCTCCAAATGTCCTGTAAAGACCTGCTGCTCCAACGCACTCTTCTGGGCACAAATTTCAGGCCTTATGGCCCTCCTAGATAACCCTAATTGAGCTCGGGTAAGTCTGTTTATACCACACAGGGATGCAGCCTAATAGAAGAGGAAGATGCCACCTTAACCATACACAAAACAACCCTGAAATGTCATCAACTCAGGCGGCTTGATCTACTTCAAATTCGTACCTGTAACGAGAGACAATTTACCCACAAATAGTCCTCAAACTAACTCATCCTCTTCTCCTGTACCTCGCTACCTCAAATAGGTATATTTCTTATGTTTGAATGCACTTGGGATCATAGTTTTAGAACTTCGACTCAGATTCGGAACCAGCTGAGGGTCAATTTCAGCTCCGACTCCAACTCAGTATTGACTCGACCTAGTTGATTTCAATGACTCGATCTTCGTAAAAAATACATTAAATATTTAGTTTTTTATGAAAAAACATATTTTTAACTGTTTTCATTCATGTTTCCAAACTCAAAGCATTAGAATATAGAGAGAAGACAACATATGATCAAAGTATGTTCATGAATATGTTGGAAATAATACTGAGAGGGGGGAGGTGAATCAGTATTATCAATTCAATATAACTTTTTCATTTTCATACTCAGATTCATATACGCAACTTCAGTTAAGGCAAACCGCGTGTATACGCAATTGTGTGTAATGCAACAAGCGTATATCCAGTAAACTTATGATTCAGTTAGTTGATCCTTTATTGAGTGCATCAGAACATTACTAACCATATGAACAGTAAACAGGAGCAGTAAAACAGAACAGATCATCACACATAAGCAACACACATGAACACCATGATATAAGGTGGAAACCCAATGTGGGTGGAAACCCAATGTGGGTGAAAACCACCTACTGAAATTCGTCTCTATCTTCTTTCAATTAGAAACTTCATTTTACAATGGTTATGTACTGGTGCAGTCTTATACCAGTACGCAGGCTTCTACCTGCAGAAGGCTACAACCTTCTCTCGTTCTCCAGCTTCTCCTGGAAGGGAGTTGCAACCCCCTTAGCTCTTGTACTAGCCGAACCTTTTACTAGTACGTAGGTGCCGACCTACTAAATGCTCCAACCTTTACTCGTTTTCCAACTGCTACTGGAAGGGAGCTACCACCCCCTTAGCTCTTGTACTAGCTGATGTACTAGTACGTAAGTGCTAAACTGCAAAAGGCTACAACCTTCTCTTTTCTTCCAAGGACCACGTTTCATAAATTTTCAGACTGGATCCATAGATACAAAACAATCACCACTGCAAAATACATCATCAACTATACCTGCATCATCAATCTCTGAATCACCCAATACTTAATCACTGAAACCCTGTCATCAAAACACAATTACTAGAACACATACCAAAGCCCAGAACACCAATAGAACCAATAGCAACCTGAAACATCAAATCTCATACTGTATATGCTACTTGACTGTGACAAACCGGTGTGTATACGCCCTTTCACCAAAGAGAACCCGCGTACAGATCTAAAGATAATTACTTATACCTTCGCTGCAATTTCCAACTTCAGATATACCCAAACAACAAGATATAAAGGATAAAACATGCGTCAGTAATCAGATCTACTCATGATCATACCATATAATGATAATACATTTTAATCTTCAAGATCCCGGTCCATCAACCTTTATCAACTTCATAGGAGCCTTCTTGATTCAGATCGAGCCAAGCATCACAAACCTATAACCAGTATACTAGATCTCACACTTCATCAAATATTCAACACTCACTTGCACTCCCTTGGCCTAATGATCTTCTCCTTATATAGGTTTAGGCTTCTCTGAATACCATGGTCCAAAACCATGTAGAACCAATACCTTGGACCCAATACCTGGGGTCAACATTTCGGACCAAATACCACGGACGAATACCAAAATACCATGGACTAAATACCATGAACCAAAACTTAGTTTTCCAATATGTACGCACCTTTCCTTCTGTGAACCTGCGTGTGTACGTATACACGTCTTCTATTCTGCTCATCCGCATGTATACGCAATTTCATCAAGGTTAACCTGTGTATACCTTTCTCTGGACTTGTTGTACTATGATCTGTCATCTAATTGAGTTGCCACCTGTATCATACCTCTAAGTGAGTTGCCATCAAGGACAACACTTGTATCATAATGCCAACAGAATATATCTATTATATCAAAATAGCACCCAGTGCATTGTCCAATTCATGTAATATATAGAGATCAGAACAAAAACATATAACCAAGGAGGCTCTAAATGGCCTCTACAGCAAAAACATCACTAGTCACTACTACTAGAGAAACCAACATCATTTGGCTCAGACTCTGAATCAAAGTCAGACAGGGAACCCATGGCTCCTCCTCATCAAAATCTCCAACTACAACTATAGAATAGTAGCACTAGCAGATGCAGCAGTTGCAAGCTGAGATAGACGAGTTATGCACCTGCATCGTGGTTGAGTAGAGAAAGTGCTTGCAACTAGAGGATGTGGGCCTAGTACTAGTGGATCTGTATTTAACTGAACAGTCTGTAATACCTCCATCTCTAAATCCAAATCAACATCAATATCCCCATCAGTGTCGAACTCTGTTGGTTGACTCTCGACTACCCAATCTAAAGATGGATCAATATCTTCCAACACAATGGGATCTATATCATGTCTTTTGTTCAGCAATTGGTTGCATCATAGCTGAAGGTTGTATTGGATGTAGACTAGATCATTTAACGGTTTTTGTTCCAAACGGTTTCTCTTCTTCGTGCGAATCCTCTCAAAAACTGACCAATTGCGCTCACACCCAAAAGCACTACAAGTTTGACTCAAAATACAGATTGCAAACTTTTGCAATTGAGGACAATGGCTACCAAATGCCTCCCACCATTGTGCTACAAAAAACATAGTTGTGTAATGAGTTAACTCAACAAAGTATATCCAACACTCACACCCAAAAGCACTGCAAGTTTGACTCAAAATACAGATTGCAAACTTCTGCAATTGAGGACAATGGCTACCAAATGCCTCCCACCATTGTGTTGCAAAAAACATAGTTGTGTAATGAGTTAACTCAACAAATTATATCCAACTTTCAAAATATAAACAATTTAACAAAATAAGAATTTGAAAATTGAAATTGTTTACCTGGCTCATCTGCACCCCTTGCAATTCTTACTAGGTTCTTTCCATAGGTACTATGAAAAATTTTTAATCTAGACATCAGAAATCCTACTACATCATTGGTTTATCATCTCCTACTTGTTTTTACATTGAACAAGTTATTTAATTATTTAAACAACGATGAAAACACTATTGCAGACTACACATACACATAGCTCATGAACTGAAAATAGAATGAGACAAATACACAAGGGACACCGTTATTTTTGGACAAACGTCCCCGAAAAAACTCAATGTAGGAAAATCGGTGCAGCATATAGAGGGTTTGATTATTAAGCAAGCAGAATCTGAGTACAACGGGTTGCCTCTCACACCGACTAACCATTCAAATAAATATCGGCAACAAGAAATACATACGAGGGTTTACCTCGTTCTCTAAGTTACAAATGATCCACTGAATGGTTGACTCTGGCAAGCATTGCGAAAATCCCAGCACAATTTGGTCTGTGGGCCAGCATCTTGCCTCTAGGAGACTGTGTCACTTCTCTACTGGATCAATTTTCTCTCAGGAGCTTTGACTTCTCGAACTCCCAACAAAATCTCGAACTCCCTACAATTATCTCGCACTGCCACTACAAGAACCCTCTTGGCCTGTGTCAGTTCTGTGTGAACCCCTTCCTAGGTTGTGTAGGCCTTTGTGCTGCCTCTCTGATATTATTGTTGCCTCTCTACCTGGTACTCGTTGCCTCGAAACTCGCATTTGATCCAGCTCTTTGCTACTACCCCTCACTGCAACAGATCACTTGTTCGATTTTCTCAGCAAACCGCTAACCAGAAAAATCAAACTGATTGATCTCTCAAGTGTATCTCCAACTGATCCTCAAGCCTCCTCTTATACTTTTCCTGTTGATGAATCAATGGTCGAGATTAAGTCCCTAATCAATAGCTAAGATTAAATTAGACTTTGTCCTCGTCACTTGGAAGTTTCTCACCCATATTCTTGTTAATACCCATTAATATTTTTATTTTCCTAGGTTTAGACTTAGGAACCCATTAAAAATAATAATTCTTTTAATAACTCCTCATCTGGCTAGAATTTCTCCAAACGATTTATGGGTCTTGGAGATCTCATGTGTTCTAGCCCCTCCACAAAATTTCGGAGCTAGGGCACATCTGATGCTACCCAAAATCAACACTCCCTCTTAGCGAGGAATGTGCTCTAGCAGTACTTCTCAATAGAAGTATTACACTGATCCACTGCATCGGTCCTCTATGTTGTTGATGCTTGGCCTGCTGCCCTTCATCAACTGCATTGTTGCATCCTATACTGCTACCCATGACTCTGCCACTTCCACTGTTGCATCTGTACTATAGCTCCCTCTCAAAACGCTGCATCACGTTGCCCATAGCACTGCCACTGCTAACTGTTGCACTGCAACTCAGTTGCTGAGATGTAAGCAATTGAAAATCCACCCAAAAACTAACATGTCGGTCAGTATGGATGCCTCGTGATGCTGAAGCTACCTTTGCTACTAATCTTTGATGACCCTCTATTGTTGCAATCTGCTTTGTGCCTCTCGCAGTGCTACAACATCCATTGCGCTACTTCGGACTTCGATACTCTAGCTCTGCCATTGTTGCTGCATCATATCTCGTACAAACCGACACCCGTCATTTTGCTACTGTCGTTAAGGGCTCCCATAGATGTATGTGATCCAAGAGTTTGAGCTCCTCAAGGACCCTGCCCCTGGTTCATGTAGTCCTCTCAACTACAACTCCATGTCGCCCCACCTCTTCTCCATAGGCGCATGAACACTAATGGCACAATCGTCATACTCACCTTCCTTGTCATCTTTCACTGGAGTAGCCTTTGAGTCAGAAGCCTCCTCCTTGCCCTTCTTCCAAGGGCACTGAGTGCCGAAATGTTCAAGTTCCCCACACTTGAAGCATCTAACCTTGGAAATATCCTTCTTCTTTCTCTTTTGTTGCCCTTATTGCCCTGATGATGCGAGAGCTGCATCCTCCTCCTCCTTCTTGACCTGGGCTCCTTTGTCGCTAGTCCCTACCTTAGTCAACCTCCTGATCTCTTCTTGTCGAAGAGTTACCCACATCTCCTCCCAACTGGGGAAAGTCACTCTGCCCAAGATACTTTGGACAAATGTCTCCCAATCCTCGGTGACTGCATTCAGGTCAGTCCTGACCATGAACTCAGGATCTGGTGTAGACCCCACAGAAGCCAACTGGTCGCAAATCCCTTGCAACCTGAGGAGGAAGGGATCGATCTCTTCTCCATTCTGCATCTGGTACTATCTCAGTTGATTTTCTAATAGCATCTTCTGTTGGACGGAAGTGCCCTGGTACAAGGTGGTCAGCGCCTCCCACATCTTCCTTGTTGTTTCCTTCTTAGAAATATGCGGTACTACATGATCTTTCACCCCATCTAGGATCATGCACTTGGCCTTCACCTGGGCCTCCTCGTACTTCTTTAATGAATCAGCGTCGACCGAAATAGCAACTACTTTCAAGGCATAGTTCTTGATGCGATGTTTGTCTAGGATTGTCAAGATCCTGGCCTTCTGGATGACAAAATTGGATGCTCCATCCAATTTTTCTTAATCCCTCAATCCATGGACTACCATCTCTGCTCAACAAATATAGGACTAGTTCTCTTTTCCCTCTCCTACTGCGAATCTAGCAAGACTCGGATTTGGATTTTTTGACCCTAGAAATCCTCTAAGCAAGCTCCTCTAAACTCCCTCTGAGCCCTGATTTCCTTCATGGAAATCCTCTGGCCAAATGTCAAATCACTCCTCTCCAATCCTCCTTTGTTGTTGCAACCCAGATCTAGATTTCTTTGGCTAGAAATATGTCAAGGCAATGACTCCCTCTACCTTGGCGGCTAGAAATATGTCAAGGCAGTGACTCCCTCTACCTCGGCTTTGTCTCCACAAACATTGTTCTGCACCAACAGCAACAGTGTCCCACCAGCTCCATTGATCGAATCTGCACTGCTTCTCCAGCCCCGACAACTCACTGAACTGAGCCTCTCAGGCTCTACGCTGGCGCAGAGAGCTGACATAGTCACTGCATGAGCTCTTCTCGGGTACTGTGTCACCCTCTATAGGCTCGGAATGTTGACGCAGGCACTGCGTGAGCCTTTGCGTCACTCCTGCAGTTGCTCCTCTGCCTCTAAAACAACGTTGTCACTCGGGACAGCTACTTCTCTACAACAAATTCTCTGGATCTCCCGGCTGGTGTCTTCAGTCTCCTATGATTTACAATCCTCTAACACCATGTGAAAATTTATGAATCTATACATCAAAAATCCTACTGCAATCATGGGTTTATCATCTCCTACTTGTTTTTACATTCAACAAGTTATTTAATTATTATAATAGCGATGAAAACACTATTGCAAACTACACATACATACAAATCATGAACTAAAAATAGAATGAGACAAATAAACAAGGGACACTGTTATTTTTGGACAAACATCACCGGAAAAACACAATGCGGGAAAACCGGTGCATCATATAGAGGGTTTGATTATTAGCAAGAAGAATCTAAGTACAACAGGTTGCCTCTCACGCTGGCTAACCTTTCAGAGAAATATCGACAGCAAGAAATACATACGAGGGTTTACCTCGTTCTCTAATTCACAATCTGCTTTGTGTAGGCTATCGTCTTGCCTCTAGGAGACTACGCCACTTCTTTGTTGGATCGATTTGCCCTCAAGAGCTTCGACTTCAACCCTCCCGACTCAAAACATCGAACTCCCAGCAAAAACTCAAACTCCCCACGATTATCTCGCACTACCACTACAAGAACCCTCTTGGCCTGCATCAGCCCCTTCCTGGGCTACGTAGGCCTCTGTGTTGCCTCTCTGATGTTATTGTTGCCTCTCTGCCTAGTACTCGTTGGCTCGAAACTCCCTTTTGATCCAACTTTCTACTACTGCCCCTCTCACTGCAACAGATCACTTGTTCAACTTTCTCAACAAACCGCGCCCCAGAAAAATCGAACTGACTAATCTCTCAAGTGTATCTCCAATTGATCCTCAAGCCTCCTCTTATACTTTTCCTGTTGATGAATCAACGGTCGCGATTAAGTCCCTAATCAACGACTAGGATTAAATTAGACTTCATCCTCATCACTTGGAACTCTCACCCATATTCTTGTTAATAGTAATTAATATTTTTATTTTCCCAAGTTTAGACTTAGAAACCCATTAAAAATATTAATTATTTTAATAACTCATCATCCGACTAGAATTTCTCCAAACGATTTCTAGGTCTTGGAGATCTCATGTGTTCTAGCCCCTCCACAAAATTTTGGAGGTAGAGCACATTCGATGCTACCCAAAATCAATAGGCACATGTGGCTCAATTGAAAAAAGTGATTTGTCGGTGTATCTCCAACTGCTCACTCTCATTAGGGACCATGCGCTCAAGGCACTCAATCAATCCATCTCTAACCTCCCCAATCAAAGCTTCTACCTCCGAAGCTTTATAATGATACCTTGGGTTCAGAAACAACCCAACTGCATGTATAGGGCAATGGAGTTGATTGTTCCATCTTTGATCAATGATTTCCCAAATGGGCCCATACTTAGCAACTCTATCCTTGTATGTTTCCTTTATTTGCTCCTTTGCCTGATCCATAGCTTCATAAATGAAACCCATAGCCAATTTTTCCCCATCCACCAACTGCAACACCTTGACTAGTGGCTCAACAACCTTCACAATCTTTGTTGCATATGGGAAATTTTCCTAAAGTGACTTGGAATTTAATTTAACTTTATGAGAAATAAAGTTAATGAGAAAATTTTCCTTAATTAATGTCAATGAGAGATTAAAACACAGCCATTGGATCAAGAGGGCCCAAGATTAAATACCATCCCTTGATCATGGAGGCTAGGTGAAAGGTCAAAGGACACCCTTTCTTGTCCTTTATAGTGGCACAAATCCCAAGGAGGAACTCCATTCTTTTGTTGAGTGACAGACGCAAGTGAAGAGAGAAGGTTGAGTTAAAGGGGTACGAGCTCCTGATTACAACAGTCAAGTGGCATAAATTTCAAAACAAAAGTGTTTGCATGAATCCCATGGCAGTGTGAAAATTAATTGCAAACCATACAGTAGAGAAATGGTAGTCCGTACAACAGTCTAGAGGCACGAAAATCAAGACTCAGAAGGGGCATAAATTTCTGATAGTGTCATACCATACAACAATTGTTTGCATGCTTTCCAAGACAATTTTGGTGCTGATTTTCTCATTGCCCAATCTGTATAGGTTGTGCAATTTGGACAGCAGTCGGCCTGCAATTCTAGGCAGGTAATATAGGGGATTTGGCAGCTGTTTTGTGGCTCAAAAATCAAGATAAGTCTGCAATTCCATTGCTGGGCGTGTAAACTCTAATTGCTGAAGAATAATAATAAAATCCTCCATCTCCCAAACTAGTTTTCCCTCCGGGGTTTTTCCAAGGAATTTTGTCCAAAGGTTTATGAGTACAATTTCATGGTTTGCTGAGTTATTTGTTGATTTAAAAGTTCAGAATTTGTTATCTGTGTTGCTGTTCATAAAAATAGGAATTCAATTTGCGGAGTGAATGCAATTTTCAGAGTATATCTTTTATTGGAATTGCAACCTGAGTGTTGACAAATGTTTGATGAAAGTTCTACAAGAGAAACTTGAATTGTAGTGAATTTTCTGAGTGGTTATTTTGCAGAGAATATGTGTGCAAAGTTTTATTATTTTTTTTATTTTTTTGAATACCCTTCATGAGAACTGCCAATGGTTTGCATTACAATATACCTTAAATTTCTTTCTTCTCATTTTCCGGTTATATTTTACAAATTTATAGCAAAAATTCCTTCAACAAAACTCTGAGAATGGCCAAAGGCCTGATTAAGGTCAATGACCTGTAGATCAGAGAAACCCTAAAAAGCATTAGCCAAAAGCCAGATCAAACAAGGTCTGATAAAGGAAAGTGGCCAAAGGACAGGGTCAGAAAAACAAAGCTTTGATACCAAATATGAAAACAAACCTGGCTCACGATTAAATATCCAAACGACTTGGAATATAAAGTAATCCATTGAGGATTAAAATAATAATATATTGAATAAAGTATGAGAAAATGGTATGATAGCAAATGAAGGCCTCCTATATATACCTAGGCAACAGTGCCCTTTCATGAAAGGCCAGGTCCTTTAGATGATATATGACAGCCATGTCCTTTAAAAGATATATGACCTTTCATTATTACTAATTGCACTTATTAATTATTATTTAATTATGTTTATGTTTTTATATTTATTGCACCCCACTAATGCCATACAAGTTCAACCCTCTTTTATAACTCCCCAAAGTCCAAAAGGGGCAGCCTGGTCATATAAAGTATATGTTGATGTTAGCTGGCTGTTGTGAGGTAAACTGCTGCAAACATCCAAGTAACAGCCATAAATATAGCTGGAACTCTTACATAGGAGGAGGTCAACCTCTCTATAAATTAAACAAGCTCATCTGGTTCCCCTGAGTTCCATTAAAAACTGATCATGTTGACTTCATTCAAGACAAGTGAGCTGCCTCCACAAATAAAATTTCTTACATCAATGGTCTGACCAATAATAATGTAATGCCCCCAACCACTTAGGAGGCTTATGACGGAGTCCACTAGCCTAGTGTGGTTCCCGTAGGCTAAAGCAAGGAAAAAAATTAATAAGGGGACTCGAAGAAAATTATTTTCTTAGACGTATGGATTTCAGAACCCGTATCCGTTTCAGTGCAACTTCGTCCAAGATTAGCAAAGAGGAAAGATTCAATGAAGTTGCCCTCCTTTGCCAAAAATATTGACCAGTCATTTACCAAAAATAGAATGGAAGTCAAGAAGCCAATTTAGCTAATTGTCAAACATACTTAAGGAAGGTACCCAGAGTTTTCTTCATGAGAAAAAGTTGGAACGATTGCCATATAGTTACCCTAAAAAGTCTCCATTCGCTCATTCCACACCTGCCATTGGAACCAAGAGCTTAGCGCCCACACCTGCTAAAATAGCACTACTAAATATGGGCATGCCAAAAATAGAAATCCAGCTCGTGAAAAATAGAAAGATGAAAAGTGAAGGGAACTAGTTGGAGATCACTACTAAATATAGCATCCCTAAAATTAAGCACTGCTAAAATAGCAGCATCTTCCATGTAAAAGAAATCAGTCTCATTGGACTCAATTTCAGCAAGGAATCAAATATAAGCTTAGAATCATCATACAAGCCCTGAAACCATATCTGCTTAAAATAACAGTATCTCACATATTTCCTAGAAAAAGTTCAGTTGCATTGTGAGTTTGCAAGGATTCCAAATATTTGATCACCTTTAACCTGTGGACCTCAAATTTGAGCTCCTAGAAAATAGGAAAACTACTAAGGATACCGATTTCCACCAAAGTTGGTGTATATACCTGTGAAATGTGTTTGCCTTTCTGAAACCTATCTGGTCTCTATGAAACCTGATGCACCTATTCACTTAATACCAGCGTAGTGAAAGCTAGCTAGCCCTTAACCCTCCAGTGCACTATTATAGTGGGGTTAACACTATTATATTAGTCTTGCTCATGGAAGTACTGGCTAGTTACTTCCTTGAGAGCATTTTCATAGACATATTCTTACTCTCGTATAAGATGACAAGGGCATCATACATTTCCTTAACAGTGTTCTTTGCAATGCGAGTGATTAGATGATCCTTCACCAAATCTAGAATGATCCATTCTACTCTGACCAATTTCCTAGCATGCTAGGTCAAATCCTTCGGATCACTGGGAAATATCACATCCTTCTCCAAATGGTAACACAGTTCAAATTCCTTCCAAGAGAATGTGCAGCCTGCACTTCTATGGAACAAAGTTAAAAGTGCATCCAACATAATCTCTGAGACTGCAATTAGACATGATAGGAACTCTTCAAAAAACCACAAACAAATCAACAACTATGAATCAAATCTGCAACCTATTACCAGTGTGGATCACATTTCTTAGTTACACAAAAGATCACTCCACTACCTAGAGGAACTAGGCCATCACACCCCACAACTGTTCACAAGTCCAGATTTGCTTCACTTACTAAAGTTCAGGCATCCCACTGTTGAAACCCTGTAACTCCCCCTTACAAGTTGTTGTTCTATCCATACATGGATTCCTGTAAAGTTTTGTCAAATGTGCTCAAGAAAATTTCTCAAACCATGGTAAGTAGATTCTGCACTCAGAGAATAACTAATCCTAAGTAACTATAAATCTGAAACCCTATCAAAATATTTAAAACTGATTCATGTATTAAGCAGATGTAGGCAATTTGAAGAAAAGTCAATTGTTTTTCTAAACACATTTGATGTAACATTCACACATAAATACCCATAACTTATCTGACGTAATGTCCAAGATCAAGTTCTCTTACTTCATTACATATGCAATGTCCTTTACAAGAAGCTTCTGCATGTACTTCAAGATATAAGAGATAGCTGTGAAAACCTGGATATAAGCAACCAGCATCAATTACAAATTATCTATGTTATACTCACATTTTTTAAAACAAATAATCAACCAGACAACAAGTAAACTTTAAAACCTGCCTACATAATGAAAACGAAATCATGAAATTATGGCTTCTGAACAAAGACAATAAGATTGAAGATACTGGATATACCATCACCTGTTCAAGAATTTCAGGATCTCGATCGCCACCAGATTCTAGAAGGTTTCCCATGGTTTCCATCAGTTTATGGAGAAAACTGCCAAGACAGGTCAAAAATATTGAAAGAATGAACTGTGATGTGATATAATCACACCAATTATTCAGAATGCTTTGATACTAGTATCATAAACTGTATGTCTTGCAATGCACTGTAGAATCACATTACAGTAACGGAAAGGAATGGATACATGTATCTATTAACTACTTAAAATGACTCCCCAAAATAGTATTAAACATAAACATGAATTTTAAATGCCAGTGACACGATATAAAATGAATGTCACAAAACAATTGACTTGCAACCATGAATAAATGAGATCTAGATAGATCAATGGATCACCTAATTGCAACATGGGAAACTATACTTTTTATCCTTCAAAAAAAAAAAAAAAACTTACGGCATGAACTCCTCACGTAAATCCCTTGACAGAACTGCAATCAAACTGCAAGAACATAATTTAATTAATGAGAAGAAAATAATAAATACCAAACATGTTGTACATGGGATTTCTAAAAGAATATACCATTAATTAGAAACACTGAAGTTCTGAGATAGAGGATTATACAAAAGAACAGGAGAGCAATTAAACTAAGAAGCAAATAAAGTCATCACATAACACGAACAGAACAGTTATTGATATTGAATAAATCAAGCTTCGGAAAAAACATCCCATTGCATTATGTGTATGTCTAACAAACACAGTATACCATACAAGCAATCACACGCATAATTGTTAGTATATTTCACATAGAAATATGATAAATAAATCCACCCACACCTCTCAATCTCAAGGGTATGTCTTTTGATTTAGTAGGCAGACTCAGTCCAGTCTGAAGCTTGAACAGCTCAACTTTTGACACTCCTTTTTAGAAGGTCAAAATTGCCCATTTCAGATAATTCTTTAGTTATCTCCCAATGGAAGTTGGAGCACATTTTTCCTAGGGCTGTTTTCATAGTGAAACCCCCTCCAATACACTGCTAGGGGATGACTAAAACATAAAACTTATTGGGCACGCAGCTACTACAGATTTTCAACAGCTACAGCAGCAACTAGGGCAAGGTTTATCATTTCTCTCAGCTGACATGAGCTAGATAAAAGTTTGCAAGAACAAAGATACATCTCATATATTTCATTCATCAAAATGCTTCTTTTACACGTGTAAGCAATGTCAAAGAGATAGCTCAAGGGCTTCGCTGATATAATTGTGCCAGCAGGTGCATGGTTCAAATCCCTCAAGTTATATGCACTAGTCTACACCAACAGGTTTGCTAGGTGTGAAAATTCAGGAACTCGAAGGAACCCTACTGCAGCAAATATGAATCTAATTCACCTATTTGATTTTTAATATACATTAACCAAGTTATTCTTCTAAATACTGAAGCAGATTACTTCTGCAGCCTACACTAATTAAATATTTGATCTCATGAAACAGAAAACAGAGCAAAGAACAAGATACATAGGACACACATATTTTTGGACACAATAATCCCCGGAAAAACCCAATGCAGGAAAACCGGTGCAGCAGTTCTAAGGGTTTATTATTATGCAGGAGAAATATCTTAATACAAATCTTGGATGCACATCTAGCATTCGTTTACAGAGAAAATATTGGCAGAAAATCTGACTAAGTTTTACCTCACTTCACCCAGCAGAATTCCGGCTGATCCAGCACAAGACTGGCTAACCCCGGTGATTTCTGTGTTGGCTCTGTGTCACCCTCTCTGCCCTTTGCGTCAATTCTCCCAACTGTTCCGGCAGTTCTGGATTCTGCATGACAGGCAACTTTTCTGCGTCAGCTCTCCCGGCTAATGCGTTGCCTCTGCGTTAGCTCTCCCGGTTGTTCCAGCAATTCCCGGCAATTCTGGTTGTTTCGGTTGTTCTAGATTCTGCGTCACAGGAAGCTTTTCTGCGTCAGCTCTCCCGTCTACTATGTTGCCTCTCTGCAAGCTCTCTCCGCCTCTCTGTTATGTATTTTCCAGAAAGTCTTTCTCCAGGATTCTCTCTACCCCTCAGCTGCAAGATCTCCCCAATCGATTTTCCTCTTGAGAACTTCTCACCTCAAAAAATCGATTTCCTTAATCTCTCTCTGTGTGTTTCCAAACGAACCCCAACCCTCCATTTTATACTTTTCCTATTGAGTCTTCAACGGCCGAGATTAAGTCTCTAATCATTGGCTAAGATTAAAACATGACTTGATCCGCCTTCAAGATCATTCTCACCCATATTTTGATTAATACCCATTAACATTTTAATTTCCCTAAGTTAAGACTTACGAACTCCATCAAAAATATTAATTATTTTAATAAAATACAATCCGGGTGTTGTTTCACCAAACAGTTTATGGGTTCTTTAGAACTCATGTGCCTTAGCCTCTCCACCAATTTTTAAGGCTAAAGCACTTCTGATGCTACCAAAAACTAACACTCTTAGAGAGGAAAGTGCTCTAGCAACAATGTCCACCTGCATGTTGCTCTGTTTCTGAAGCACCTCCTTTCTGCACTGTTGTTGCCACCAACACTGTGTTGTTGTTGCTTCTGTATTGTTGCCCATGACACTGCTATCACTGCATTTGTACTACAACTCCCTCTCAAACGCTGCATCTGGTATGCTGCTAGCACTACCACTGGTAACACTACATCCGTACTGCAACTCAGTGGCTGAGAGAAGCAATTGAAAAACATCCAGAATTAGTTGAACTTAACTGTGTTCAGCATAATACAATGAATGTTGGAATATGATTGTTGTTCATTCTGACCCTTTGAATCTTCTGCGTTGCTGATGAACTCTTGCACTGTGCCAACTGCACTGCTACCAACCTTGCTCTGTGTTGATCAGTTTCTGGTCCCCAACTACTGCATTTGTCCTCCAAACACTCTATTGCATCATCTGACACTAAGTCCATCTCGCTACTGCATCATTTGACTACCATTCACTCTGTTATTAGAAGAAACAGAAAAACCTCTAAGAGAAGAGGCATTCTCAAACAGCTTGAGAAACTTCAAAGATTGTTTTCTCTTCCAAAGTTCCTCCAAGCGAAAGGACTTTAACGCCGAAGAAGCCTCAATCCTCAACCAAGGGCAGTGCAAATCACATTGGAAAGTTCAAAATGTAACAAGAGCAACCTCTGAGAAATAAGATCGAGACTTTTCCTAATCTTGGAAATCTTAGAACGAATAAGCGCAAGGCTAGCAATCAAAAATACCTGATGGTTCTTGGAATTATTAAGGGGATGCTTCATCTTAGAGAATGAAGGAATGATGGAAAAATCTCTACATCTTTTTAGGAATGCCAGAGCCGATTTCATCTTAGAAACCTACAAACGTGCCTCCATGAAATGATAAAAATTTGATCACAATGGCCCTACCGTGCAGGGTTGTAATTTCTGAACTTAGGCTTTTGTGATCCATAACTAGATTGAAAAGAAATCTTTCAGTGATAATCACATCAGAGAAAATATTGTTGGTGCATTTCAAACCAACTAGTGGGTTCATCTTCAAGACAAGATGAAGAACCAGATCATGGCATCAGATAAATAGATGCAGAGATATGTTTACTAGCTGCTAGAATGTTTAACAAGTGTAGATCTCTCTCTATTCTTGGGATGAGTTACACTTCTCCTCGAGTAATTCTTCCCTCGTGGAATTCGATTTTCTTATTATTGGCTCAAGGAATGAATTCATTTTGTAACTCCTCTCCTTTCTCATCTATCTCAGCAAGAGAAAGTGAGAGGAGAGTAGCATGTTCATTGTAAAGGACGAGAGCTAGTGATAAGTGTGTGCAAGAGAAGTGTGAGAGCAAGTGAAGAGTAAGAGCAAGGGAAGAGTCAGAGCAAGTGTGAAGGACAAGATCCAATCAAGAGAAAGAATAGATCTCCAAGCAAAGAGCAAGCACACTTTAGCTGCAAGTTAATTAGACATTGGTGACTTTATTCATTCTCATTCTCTCTCTCTCTTTGTACTCTGCTGAAAATTTGAGGAAATCTAATAGAAGAACAATCATTTGGGTTTTCCCCTTGTGGTTTTTTCCCTGGTCATTGGACCTAACTCTCAGCGTCTCGTATTTGTACTTGGTTGTCTTCATATGATCCTTAAGTTTATGTTCTATCTACAATTGTTGATCTGAAAAGTTGTGAAGAAGAAATTTGCATTCTAAGTAATTGTATGTTGGAAATACTGAGAAGAGGGTGAATCAGTATTTCTTTTCAATTGTTATTTTTACCAGTTAAGATCACTTATAATTAGAACACAAAATGAACAATAAGAATAAATACTTTTATTAATCTCTTCCTTACAAAAAATTCAATACAATAATGTGTAGGGCTCCCACCCTAGATGAACACACCAATATTCAATCTCTCATGCTCCAACTTGTATTTTGCCAAGCACCGACTTGGACTTCCCAAGGCTCCAACCTTGTTAATTTGAGGCACCAACCTATAGGGCTCCAACCCTATCTTTGGTACAAGCTCCAACCTAGTTTCTTGAGGACTCATATCCTCTAGGACTCCAACCCTCAGCTTCAATTCATCAAGATGTGTTTGATTATTTTTCACAGCTCCCAATGTCTTCTTCAATGAGCCCTGTCGATTTTCAGCAATGCCTTCACTTAGTCTCCACGTCACTTCATCAATGACAACCTTGTCTTACCATGAAGATGTCGCCACTACTCTTCATATTACCCAAACACTTTCTCCAAGGTCACTTCGTGATGACTAATGCATCATGGTCTCCAAGATTATCTCCAAGGATAGCGAGGGCTTCTCAACAACGTGTCTACAATAAGCTGCACTAAGCCTCAAAGTCTGCACCAAATAATTCTTCTAAGGATTCTATAATGTACCTCAACACTATTGCTTCAAGGATGCTTCAATATGTCTGCTACACGGATATCTTCAAATTGTCATCAACAAACTTCATTATCTAAAGGCCCTCAAGTTCTTAACTTGTTCAAGGTTCCAATGGTTCCACTATCCAAAGCTTCACTTGTCAAAATCTTCTACACTGCCCAATGCCTTAATACTTCTTTACTGCCCAATGCCTTAATACTTCACTGTCCAAGCTTCAAGCTATTCTTTGTCCTATGCTCCAAGCTCTTCTTTATTTACTGCTTCAGACAGTGACCTCAAACTCAAGAATTAGAATCACCAACAGCCTTACTGTCTTTGTCCAGAACACTGTTGGAATCACTGGCATTCAATAGATAACACACATTCATGTTGTCTCACGCAAACTCACAATCAAAAACTGTCATAACCAATCATCATAGTTTCACAATGTTGCCTTTACATCGAGTTCACATTTGTGTAAGATCATATCATTGCACATACTATCACATAAATTTGTCAAGCCAAATATTATTGTAGTTCAGTCTTCCTATGGTTAAGAGTTGTCGTGAGTATGGTCCGAGGCATAGTCATAAATGAATACCTCTTTAAGGAGGTCTGAGACAACAAGTTTGCACTAGTTCTGAGCCACAGACAAGTGTAGAATGGGACCGAGTAATGACGGCAGGTCTGAACCTCCAAATCCGAGATCATGTGATGCCTGTTGTGATCACAGGTCCAAGAATGTGGTGTCTGAGGGTCAAAAGTCTATAATCTGAGTTTCTAACCAAGATAAAAATCGAGTTCTGCTGCATGTAGCTTACTCCATCTGCTTGTGATGTCTGAGCCAAGGAGTTGCTTCAAAGGTTAAATGATCTGTCTTTTTTAATAACCCAATCAACAATTATTTTCGTCCTTCAAGTCTTCTCTCCTCAGTGTTTTTCCTCGTTGTATTAACTCTGAATTGTTTTACTGAAATTGATGATAGAAATGAGGGTTTTCCATCTCTATTTATACACATTTTGTCATGAAAAATAAAGGGATGTGACCATGGAAGGAGGCCGACATGAGGGACAGGGTATAGGTCGGCCAGATTGGAAAAATAGAATATATAATTTTTCAAAAAATCAATTTCTCTCAGGTTATTTGGAGTTAGGAGTTGAGTGAGGGCTTGTTAGAAAGAGGAAAGAATCCTCTTTAAGATGGTAAAGGACCCATTGTGATAGGATGCCTCCAAATTGTCAAAAATTATTTTTCTTTGGTTGTTCTTGAATTTTTTTATGCATAAGGTGTTTGGGACAGAATGAGGTCATTAGTGCTTGTCATGTCTTTAATTGTGTCAACATATCATCTCTATGTCATCATATGGTCCTCCATCTCATCATATGGTCTCTAACCATGTCATCATATGTAATCAAGTCCTTCATTAAGTGTCATCGTCAAGTGTATTCCTTCATGTATGTCATCAAGTAAACATTCACGTCATCAATTCCTTCAATAGTGTTCATCAAGTGTCATCATTCATAACATCGTCTTATTAAATGTTTAGGTTAGGGCTTCTTCAAATGAGCAAGGATATCATATTCCCACAATAAGGTTAGTTCTTGTTATGGCATCTTCATAAGAAATTTCATCACTAAGGCATTATGATCAATGGGCATCTTAGGACAACATCACAGATCACTAGAATTTGCCATCACAAACAATGTCATATTGACATCAATGACAACCTTGACTAACAATCTCCCCCTTTGTCATCGATGGAAATATTCATGCCCTTCAATATTCTCTCCTCCTTTGACATCAATGGAAAACGGGGTACCCAAGTACTCCCCCTATCAGCCTGCTTCTTGATATGTTGCTCCCATCATATTTTTTTCATCAATGATAGTTCTCCATGTTAGATATGTTTCTCCCCCTGTCAAGATGATCTTCCTTTTGGCAATGTGGTCCATGATAGATATGTTTGCATTTATTCATATGATGAACCAACTTTCCCTGCCTACATAAACTCCTCTAGCTCAAGAAAAATTGCTTGCCTTGTGATGAAGTGGAAGACATCTCCACAATTTCATGAGCTACCCTTGAGAGATGATTTATCAAGATTGTCCATATATGACTCATCAAGGATTTCATAGGGCTCTTCACAGATAGCTTCTGCAAGAATAGTTAAGAATCATAAGCTCCCCCTAACAGTATGCATGGTCTTCTTCTTGGCAGAATTTCATCATTAAAAATTGGAATATCATATCTGCCAAAGATGTACTCGTCAGATCAACAACATGAGTGCATGTCTTGAGTGTTCAAGAGACTTTCAGATCCAATTTGCTTCCTTCTCCACACTTGTGTAGCTTTCTTTTCTTGCTTGGTAGACATGTTTTTAGCTTGTTTAGGGACCCGAGTCAAGTTACAATCATGCCATACATCCAATGTTATGACAATTGAAGCATTTAGTTTTGTACATAAATGAAGAAGCATAATTTCCTCCTGCAAAGTTGCTTCTGGGAAACTGATGGGGACCATTATATTTGTCCTTGTGGTATGCCCTACAGTCCTTTGCCATGTGCCCAAAATTTGTACAAAAATAGCAATAACCAAAAAATATGCTTTGGTAATTGGGAGATGGAGATTGCCTTAATGTACCTCTGAAGTCTTTTTGCCTTGGAATTCTTTGATGATATCCATTACCTCTTGCATTCTTGACACCATCTGCATATCTTCTTGTAGTAGGGTTTATTCCAATGTCATCTTGACTCTTCTCCTTGCTTTTGTTGGAACCTGGGGCATCAATATTTCTTTCAAGCTTCTCCACATCCTTTGAAGCATTAGGGTTTGCATCATTTCTATTTGAGGGTTCACTTGCATAGCCAAGACCTGATTTATCAAGAGGAGATCTTTGATGACTTAGGATGTCATCTAAGGTTTGAGAACTCCTCAAGTTCTTATTCAACAAGTCAACTTCCTTTTTAAGAAAGACAATTTCTTCTTTCGTTTTCTTGCATTCTTCATCCTTCTTTGATAGGTTGATCTCCATTTCTTCCTTCATCTTGGTTGCTTCACATGATTGAGCTTTAAGTGAAGAGATTTATGATCTTAATTTAGTGATGTCATCATCCTTTTCTTCTAGTTGGCATATCATGGTGTTTTTTCCTTTTCTGCATCATCAACTTGTCCTTCTATGAGTGCCAAAGCTTCAATCACCTTCTCAACTCCTTGTGCTTGTTTCTTTGTTTCTTCTAGTTGAGATCTAAGGGAGGAGACCTCTTCCTTGTATTGACCAATTTCTGCTTCAGGTTTGTTCAAGATCTTGTGTCTTTGTTCAAGGTGGCTTGACAAGGCGTCTTCCTTTTTCCTTGCTTTATCCAATTGATTTATCATGGATATGACTTCTTCATGATGTCTTTTCTTGTTTTGATGACAATGCTCCTTTAGCTTGATGAGCTCCTTATCTCTTTCTTGAAGCGGTCAACTTCCTTCCTTGTCTTGTCAAGGTTATGGTCACCATCTTGTAATTGCTTCTTAAGCTCCTTCTTTCCTTTTTCAACCTGTTAATCTCTTCTAGGGCAATTATAAGTTTTTCCATGAGATTTTCTTCAAAGTTTTCTTTATTTTCTTCATCTTCTAGGTCTTCTTTGGCCTTGATATCTTCACTCTTGTTTTCAACTTCCTTAATGGGTTCTGGATTTCCTTCTTGGTCTCCATCATCTTCTTTACTAGCAATCATAGTCAATTCTCCTTTTGAGTGAAGATCATGATGTTTGTCCCACATATCTTTTGTTGATGAACATTTTTCCACTTTGGCCTTTATAGGATCTAGTAGCCCATTCAAGATTGCCTTCATCGCTCTTGCATTATACTCCTTGGATTCTCCTTCCATCATGCTTTCAGTAATCACTGATTCCCATAAGTTCGACACCTTGAGACATTAGGAAATTCCTCATTCTCACCTTCCATCTATCAAAGTTACCATTGAACAATGGAACTTTCCCAATTTAATTGTCTTCAGTTTTCATGATTGAGGAAGAGACATCTTTAGTAGGATTGGAAGCATTCTTCCTTGGCTTTGCGATTTGTGTTCTAAGGATCAACCTTCAAGTTATTAGGCTTATGAGCGAAGGTACTAGCTCTGATTCGAATTGTTGGAAATATTGAGAGGGGGTGAATCAGTGTTTCTTTTCAATTGTTATTTTTATCAGTTAAGATCGCTTATAATTAGAACACAAAATGAACAATAAGAATAAATACTTTTATTAATCTCTTCTTTACAATAAATTCAATACAATAATGTCTAGGGCTCCAACCCTAGATGAAGACACCAATCTTAAATCTCCCAGGCTCCAACCTGTATTTTGCCAAGCATCGACTTGGACTTCCCAGGGCTCCTACCTTGTTAATTTGAGGCACCAACCTCTAAGGCTCCAACCCTATCTCGGGTACAGGCTCCAAACTGGTTTCTTGGGGACTTATATCCTCTAGGGCTCCAACCCTCAACTTCAATTTGTCAAAATGTGTTTGATTATTTTTCACAGTTCCCAATGTCTTCTTCAACGAGCCCTGTCAATTTTCAGCAATGCCTTCAGTTAGTCTCCACGTCACTTCATCAATGATAACCTTGTCTTACCATGAAGGTGTCGCCACTACTCTTCATATTACCCAAACACTTTCTCCAAGGTCACTTCATGATGAGTAATGCATCATGGTCTCCAAGATTAACTCCAAGGACAGCTAGGGCTTCTCAACAATGTGTCTACAATAAGCTGCACTAAGCCTCAAACTCTACACCAAATAATTCTTCTAAGGATTCTATAATGTACCTCAACACTGTTGCTTCAAGGATCCTTCAATATCTCTGCTACAAGGATATCTTCAAATTGTCATCAACAAACTTCACTATCCAAAGGCCCTCAAGTTCTTAACTTGTTCAAGGTTCCAAAGGTTCCACTATCCAAAGCTTCACGTGTCATATATGTCATCAAGTGTAAACATTCATGTCATCAATTCCTTCAATAGTGTTCATCAAGTGTCATCATTCATAACATCGTCTTATTAAATGTTTAGGTTAGGGCTTTGTCACATGAGCAAGGATATCATATTCCCACAACAAGGTTAGTTCTTGTAATGGCATCTTCATAAGAACTTTCATCACTAGGGCATTGTGATCAATGGGCATCTTAGGGCAACATCACAGATCACAAGAATTTGCCATCACAAACAATGCCATATTAACATCAATGACAACCTTGACTAATACTGTAACAGCATAGAACATTCAATTTTTTGCGAAGTACATTCAATTCCATTTCGTTTTCTGCAAAGTACATTCAATTTTCTACAAGTACATTCAGTTTTTTGTATAGGACTTTCAAGTTTCTGCCAAGAATTTTTAAATTTTTGCGTAGAAATTTCAGATTTTAACAAATAATCCACATATAATAGAATAATGACTAGTTCATTCTTTACTACTTTGATGTAGAGGTTTGGTTTTGCAAAGCTTTTGACAAATCCAATCCTTAAAAGATAGGCATCCATTCTAGCATACCAAGCTCTAGCTGCTTGTTTCAAGCCATATAGAGCTTTCTTCAACCTTCAGACATGAGATTCCTTGCTCTGTATCTCAAAACCTTTTGGTTGTTCAATATACTCTTCTTCATCTACGATTCCATTCAAGAAGGTTATTTTGACATCCATCTGGTGGATGTTCCATCCCATAGTAGTTGCTAAAGAAATGTAGGATCTAATGGTAGTGTACCTGGTTGTAGGATCAAATGTTTCTTCATAGTCCACACCTTCATTTTGGGAGAAACCCCTTGCTACAAATATTGCTTTTTATTTATCTATGCTCCCATCAACAGCATGTTTGACTTTGTAGATTCACTTAGAGGTGACCAACATATTTTTCCCTAGGTCTAGGAATAATTTCCCAAACCCCATTCTTCATGATTGATCGATATTCTTCTTGCATGGATATCTTCCATTCATCATGATGAGCATCTTGTTCAATATGGTTGGTTCTGCTTCAATTAGTTTTGACATATAAGCTACATATCCAGACTATCTCAGTTCCTTGCTTTGTCTAAAAGTAGCTTTTGCTGCTCCATGTCCTTCAACATCTTAAAGTGTAGCTTTTAACCAATTTGGCCTCTTCTTTACTTTGAGAATGATTGTAGGTCAAATCGGTTCACTTGGTCCTTCTTCTTCTTGATTTGTAGGAGCTTTGTCAAGTTGTTCTTTTTCTTCAAAGAGTGGAATATCTTCTTCATCAGATTCAACGGGAACATCATTAGATTTTGTACGCAGAGGTTTCATCAAATATGACATCTCTGCTAACTACAATTTCACGATCTTCTTTTATGTAGATTCTATAAGCCTTTGATGAAAGACTATAACCAACAGAGATACCCTTCATACTAGTAGAATCTAGCTTCTCTCTTATCTTTAGGAATATGAATGTAAGTAGGGTATCCAAAGATACGAAGATGATCTACATATGGCTTCCTCCCTGAGAATGCTTCTTCCAGTGTCATATTTTCAAGAATTCTATGAGGACTTTGATTTTGTATGTATATTGTTTTCATAGATGCTTCTCCCCATAAGAATTTTGGAAGGTATATCATGGTTCTAATGCATTCTTCAATGGTCCTATTCTTTCTTTTTGCTACTCCATTTTGTTCAGGATTATTGGGAACTATGAGCTCCCTCTTAATACCTACTTCCTTGCAAAAGGCTATGAGTTCCTTAGATGTATATTCACCATCATTGTCGAATCTAAGGGACTTTATTTTCATTTATGTTAAGTACTCCATTTCTGATTTGAAATCTTTAAACTTTTCAAAGACTTCACCCTTAGATTTGAGAAGATAGATCCAAGAGTTCCTAGAGTGATCATCAATGAAGGTCACATAACATAAATGGCCTCCAAGAGATTTATATGTCATTGGTCCATACACATCGAAATGAATGAGGTCTAACACTTTTTTAGACCATCTCTCACAGCCTAAAAATGGTTTCCTTGTATTCTTACCCAAAGCACATCCCTTACATACTCCGTCATGCTCCTCATTTAGGTTGGGGATGCCTTTTACCATTTGATTTAGAGAGGGTAATATTTTATAATGAAGGTGTCCATACCTTTTATGCCAAAGATCAGAGGGACTAACATCCATGTGAACAAGAGCTTGTGGAGGAGGTGCCAAAAGTCGATACAACCTTCCCTCACGAATCCCAACAACCCTTGCCTTTTCAATACTAGAGGCCCTTCCCCAAACAAGAACTTTTCCATCTATAAAGGCAATCCTATCTCCTTTATCCTCTAGACAAGAATAGAAAGTAAATTTTTTCCGAACCCGGGACGTAGAGAATGTTGTTGAGATGAAGCTTTCCACCATCTTCTAGCTTCAATGACGTAGATCCAAGACCTTTGACTACATAGTTATTGTTGTCTCCAAGCTCCATTGAATGAGATGATAATTCTTTTGATAAGGTTTGAAGTTGTCCACTTTCTCCTGTCATGTGTCTCTAGGCTCCACTATCAATGATCCAAGCATTGTCATCATCAAATGTACCTGTAAGTGCTACTATGAATCCTTCAATTTTAACTCTCCTATATAGATTGTAGATGATCTTGACACCAAAACTTCATGCAACTTTAGAGAGTGTAATATTCCTAATTAGCCATGGCTAATTGGAATATTCGATTTTACTCAATTTTGCCTTCTATAGTTATTTATAAATAAACAGGTGAGGAAAGGGGGACATAACTCACTTTTTGAATAAAGTAACTCCCTAGTAGCACAACGTTGTAACTTAAAGGGGGAGCCAAGGGGGCCAAAGGACCACGTAGAGAAGGGGGCCCACGTAGACACTTGGAGGGACTGCGCAGATGGAGAGGAGCACGTGGCAAGAGAGAGGCTACGTTGGAGGAGGTGGGCCTTAGGGTTTTGAGAGAGGCCAACACTATAAAGGAGAGAGGAGCCTCCTCATTTTGGCATTCGATTATGTTGCATTTGAGCTAGTCACTTCGACTTAGAGCACGCTAGTTGTTTAGCTTGTCTGCAGCACTGTTTAGTGCATCGAGTGTCTCCGTTCGGAGATCTCACCCTTAGCCCAGGGGGACTTCGAGTGCCTGCTCGAGCAAGGAAGTTTTCAGCAGTCTTTTGCAGTAGGATCGATCTTTGGAGTTGAGGAGGAACTGAGCATTTTGATGACTGCGCAGTCTTGAGAGAGGAGGACGCAGTCTCTTTGTGTAGGAGTTCCGGATTGGGTTTATGTGAAGGATTTGAGCTAGGAGATTGAGCAAGAGATCAGCCTTTGCATATTGGAGGATTTTGGCAGAGTTTTGAAGGGTTCTATTCAGTAGCAGTGCAAAGCCTTGAGGAATAGCGTAGATCCTCAAGGGGGTGATTTTCGGGGGTCAGCTATTTTAGAAAAGCTTTCTGGGCTTTTCTGGGTTTATTGAGCAGAGGCTGATTCCAGAGTTTCAGCATTTTTTGAGGAGGGGAACAGCCCCAAATCCTCACTTGATTCCAACAGCAGCAGCAGCGCAGCGGTTCTCCGGCAGCTTGGACGTAGTTCAGAGAGAGGCCATTTCCTTACCATTCTGACTGTATTTCTTCACTTGTCTTGTGCAAGTCAAGGTGCTATCTTTCTGATCATCTCCTGTACTCTTTCCATTACTCATGTATAATAAAATGGCTTAGCACTTCTCTCTGCATTTCTTGAGTATTTGCTTATATTCCATGTATATATATTATTGTATGTTGCACTACTGTTATTTTTATCTCTTGAGAGTCCATCTCTGGTTGGAGTTTGCTTGTGTTTGAGGGATATCCCTGAAAAGGGATATTACAGAGAGATCTTTACAGGCCTTGAGTCCCATATTCAAATAGCTTGTCATTGATGAGGGAGATTTTCCTTTCAAAAGCACTTTCCTTCCTTCAAATGATAGCCAACAAAGTGATCTTCAAATAGTCCCTTCCTTCACCTTAGCTCTAATACCATGTTGAGAAATCAGTGCAAGTAGTTATTAGGGTTTTAATTCCTCTTTTCTTGACAATTACTTGAGATTTGTGTTGGCTTCATTACTTCTTTATTATGTTATCTTTCATCAAGCAATTACCAAATCAAAAATGCATGAAAATCACAAGAACAAGAGATGCAAGATGTAGGCACTCAGCCAAGGCAAAACCCCTCTCTAGGGGAAAACCTAGTCAAACTCTTCTTCTATAATTGAACCAAGTCAAAGTGAGACAATCCAAGACCTTTTGACCAAGACAAAAACGACCTCCAATCACAAAGTCAGCCCTCCTTCTAAGTAGACAAAAATTGTCAAAGTCAACAAGAGTCACTTCCTTTAAAACTGCTTCAATTTGGAATTTCAGGCCCCCTTGCAACTCAGAATTTCGGACCTACAGTTATTGCAGAAATTTCAGCCCTTGCAACTGTTGAGAAATCAATGCTAGTAGGGTTTAGGGTTTGATTCCTCTTTCTTGATACTTACTTCTAAATTATGTTCGTATCTTTTACTTCTTAATTAGTTTATCTTTCAACAAGCAACTACCAAATTATATGTGTATGAAGATCACAAGAACAAGAGACACAAGATGTAAGTTTCCAGTCAAGGAAAAACACCTATAAGGGGAAAACCCAGTCAAGAACTCTTCCTCGAGTAGATTCAATTCAAGATGAAACACTTCTAGACTTCTTAGACCTATACAAAGACCTCCAACCACCAAGTCATCCCTTTCCTGCAATAGATGATCTTGCAAAATACTCCACGTGGCAGCTTCCCAACAATAGCTTCAAGCCAGAATTTTGGCCCCCCAGCAGCAGAACTTGGACCTCAACTTTAGAATTTTGGACCTGCAATAGATACAGATTTTCGGCCCCAGCAATTTCCCAAAAAACTTCACACGTGTGAGAGAAAGATAACCCAAAAATCAATTTAGGGTTTCTCAGCAAACTTCGTCCTTCTCCAACTTCTTCGCTCTCATTTTATGCTTCTCTATCTTGTGGATCAAACTTGTTGAGTGAGAGAGTGAAATAGGTCGAATGCATCGCCTTATATAGCCAGTCTGCTGGGTCGAATTGCCCTTATGTACGCCGACTTATTAGGGACAGGGCCGACTTGGTGTGGAGGTGACAAACTACCTTTTCAACTCAAAAATAATTATTTTTACATGATACAAAAGCCCATGAAGAATCTAATAAAAATGATAATGACTCTAATTACTCAAAACAAAACCTTGAAGCCTTCAACGAAGGCTTTGACCTAGAAAAATTTGACCCAAGCATGAAACCCATGCTTTAATAAGTCATTTTCTTTGATAATAAATTTCTATTTTTGACAAGTACAATTATGAAGACTAAAGCTAGTTACGTTCCTCAACAACGAATTTCCCAAAAACCTTAGAAAATTGGCATGTGTGAGAGAGATGCCCCAAAGCTTCAATTTTTGTCCTTCCTTTGTTTTGACCTTGTTCTTTAGTTCGCACTTCTTTTTCTCTTCCTGTACTACAGATCGAACTTGTTGATGGATGGATGCCAAATAGGTTGAATTCTTCTTTTATTTATACTGCTTCCACAGGGTCAAATTGCCCCAAACTCGACCGACTTGCCCCAAACTCGGCCGACTTGGTGAGGAGGTGAAATATGACTCTTTTGACTCAAAATACTTTTCTTTACATGATACAAAAGCCCAAGAAGGATCTAGTAAATAGTACAATGACTCTTATGACTCAAGAAAACATGAGAAGCCTACAATGGAGACTTTGACCTAATAAAAGGAGCATGAAACTCATGCTTCAAAATAAATAAATAAAATTCTTCTTTTACAATAAATAGATAATGATAAAGTACAATAGCAATTATGAAAACCGACCATAGTTACATTTTCAACAAGTTGGACTATCAACATTGCTTTCACCTCTGCATTGTTGCCATTGCTTTCCTTTTCCATCGTATTTCGCTGTAAAGACACACTAAAATGTTTCACCCCCTCCAAACTGCTTTCTCCATCAAAATTTCTGTAAACGGTAACTCAAAAAGTATTCAAAATAATGGTGGTTTTAGTCTGCTATCTTTGCAAAACATGTTGTTACACTGCAGTTGTCTTTTGTTGGCATCACCATCCAGCAAATTCCTTCCAGCCCACATGTACACCCATATGTATGTTGATGTCAACAACTGCAAACTTTACCTACAGCACCACATCAACCTGTCTGTCAAAACACACCACGATATCTCCTCCTAAGCAAGCCATCGTTGGTGCCGAGATTTACTCACCCGCAATGCCTATCTGACCTGATGTATCTCACAGGGGGCTATGCCTAACATCACACATTTCCAATGCAGTTGAGCCTGTTGTGTTACACAACATACTAATCCCAGACTGATGCCCTCCCTCGCCAACCTCCTATCTCACGCACACCCCTAATGTCAAATGATTTAAGCCTCATGCCAAAAATTATCTTCTCCAACTAAATCTACTACTACAAAAGAGGAAACTCGTGCTCTCATTGAAAAGAGGACCACTCTAAAGAGACAAAACTAACCTCATTATATTAAGACATTGTTATGATTTTTTACATATCATTACTTTATTACTAACCTAAGACATATTTATTAACGATGAACACTACTAACAATCAAACACAAACCCTCCAAACATGAAAGTAACGTCTTCTAAAATTCCGGTAAGTTGCCAGCCCTCTATTCCTTCCCTCAAGGTCCAGATTTTATGGAGGGAACTTTCATACATGGATCAGACCTTTGACCATTGGGATCGAGGTACCTAGGTACTTACACTGAGTTATGCATACCTAGGGTCAGCGATTGAGCTAATAGGGGATCCGCACCTAGCAAAGGAATAGGCACCAGCTCAACTTTAATTTAGGGAACATGCAACCCACATCAAGCGATGGAACAAACACTAACCCACCTTTGGTTTAGGGAACAGGCAAGCACCTACATGCACTCAACCATTGAGGGAACACATTCTTCTATACCAACAGGGCTTTGGGAGAAGAAAAGCACAAGACAAATTTTAATTGCATGTTACAAAAGGGGTAATTATCACCTTTCTATTGAAGTAAGTAATATGAAATATCACCCACTAGACAATTTATTCTATTACATATTTCTCTATTTTCCCAGGAAACTCATTTGTCGGGGATCCATCATGCAGGGCAAAATTGCCTAGAAATGGAACTTCCTTTCCTGCACTGAAACACAAATGATAACTTGCTTCAGTTGTAGTTATATAGTATTGCAAGTATGTAGCATAAAAACTATGCTGAAGCACGAAAACTGATAGCTTGAAGGCTTGAATGTAAAAATACACACAAGTATTTAATAATAATAATTATATAATATATATATATAAATGTATAAAGATGATATAAAGATGTCACAATGAGGCCTTGCTTTTATACCTCAACAGGTGACCTTTCGTGACTTAATTAATGATTATTTAACCTAAATAATATTGAATTATTTAATATTTACATTTTATTTTTATTTATCTAATTGTTATGAATTATATAATAATATTCATAACATAGCCTCTCTTCCTTCGAAAGCTTTGTCCTCAAAGCTATATTGCTCGCAATATTGTCTTCCTGGCATAATAATCTGAGCATCGTTTCATCATGTAGTTCATCAATAATATTACCTTGGAATTTTTTTATTTTTTTAACACTGATTATTTTTTTTTAGTCTAAATTATTTTTTCAAATCTCTTTATTTTAATTTTCCAAAAACTTAATAAAAAAAAAAATTAATTACTATTTTTTATAACTTCAATTTTTTTTTAAACTCTAATAATTAATTATATATATATATATATATATATATATATATATATATAAATATATATATATATTGAAATGAATTAATTATAATATATATAATTATTATAAAACTAATATAATTGAGTTATAACGTGACCAAATGTTATGTTATAATTGAACCAAAACAACGTGACCAATGATGTGAATAGTCGCGTCGGTAGTTGACCAATCACTGTCGATTTAAATCGGAGGATAACACGGCCAGGGCAGACATCGAGATTGTCAGGGATGGTTGAGTGGCTGTTGGATGGCGCATTGAATCGCTGTGAGATTGGATTGGTCGGGATGAACATAAGGGTCAACGACGGAAGAACGGCATGCAAACTGGACCTGAAAAGAATTGTGGTGATCTCTGAACAACGAAAAGCAGCGTTGAGCTGAAGGTACGTGGACATCGATGGAAGCGTGTATTAATACCACTGTTCCAAAGATCTGACATATTGTATGTACCACAACATGCATACACCGAAGAAGCTTTAAAGGTGTCCACCATATAAATACCATCGCCCTTATCATTTCCAAATGTCATTAATTTGGAGTTGCTTAAGCATCGCAATCCTTTTCTTAGAATCGAATACCAATTTTCTTTGTAACTTCCATGAAATCCAAATCTGGAAATTTCACGCTTGTTTATAGAGGCATTCGCAACCTCTCTCTTAGGAGAATCCTTAAGTCCTTGCAGTTCCTTAGCAGCTAGATTTGATATATTCTCTGATATATCCACTAGAAACTCCATAACCTTAAAAGGTGTTTTAGCCAGGTCTGACTCTTTAAAAAAAAATGACAACAGCCTTCCTCATTTAAATTGTTCACAAATTTGTTACACAACTCTCCTATTCTTGTTTTAACCCTCTCAAATTCTTCTCTTTTTCCAGAAGTGAGGTGAACTCCTTGCCTCTCAAATTCCCTAACCAAGCGGTTGGCATAGCGTTGACCTTCTGGATCTAGCCATTCACCTTTTGCTGCAAATGCCTTGACAACGAGATAAACATCTTCTTGCATGCTACAATTCACATTGTGAGCATCAATTATTTTTTCTGCTTCAACACTGGCTTCTCGGACATCCTTTGATGTGGCCACCATTCTTGGAAGCAAGCAAGACTGCACTAAATAAGTTTGTTCAGCTTCTAATTCAGCAAGAGGCTTGATAACATTTGAATAAGCAACCTTGTCAAGAGGCACCGCTGCCACAAAATCATGTATCTTCTTTGATTTGGCAACAATACAATCAACCAGATTCAGTATTTCTGATGTGGTAAGATTAATGCGGATTTTTATTTCAGGACATCCTTTATGCCAGCCTCTGAACAATGAAAGAAGGACCCTGGTAGCCATGAACGTAAAGCAGTTGCTAGTGCAAATGTCACTGCCTACTTCTGCGTCTTCTTGGTCTTCATCTTCGCCTGCATCTCCAATTTTTTTCGAGTAATCGTTGAGCAAATTCTTACAGAGAAGAAAGAAGAAAAAATGCAGTTGCCTGCTAAATAAACTGTCGCTCGATTGTAATAAGGCCTCTGATAGTTTTCGTGTAGTGTTTGTTTGGTCATTGCTGGCTGGTGCCATCCTTTCACTCCTTCGTCTGCTTGCTTTGTCTCTGTTTTTCCCGTCCATTTAGGTAAAGGATAGTTATGAAGGTTTCCCAACTCTACACTTTCTACTAAGTTGACCACATTGATATTATGATCTTGGTAGAAAGGAAATGTTTGCTTCTCGTCTTCACTGATAGGAGATCCAAGATTAATAATCTCTATCAAGGATCGAGTTTCCCAACTCGTTCTGCTGGATTTACCACCCTTCTGAACGATTTCTACAGAGGTTGGTAGTGAGAATTACCGTTGTTGTTTTTCTCAGCAAGTATGTTTGGAGGCCTTCTATTCTCATCTGAGTTAGATTTATCAACATCCGGATCTTCAGTGTGAAACTTATCTTCTTCGACATTATTTTCATCTAGATCATTTTCCTTATTATCAATTTCCTTTCGACATTCATTAACTTCTGCAATTGATTTTTCTAATCGTTGTAATGCTTCTTGAATACTAAACTGCTCAACGTAATCAAGATGTGAATGTAATGGCACATTGTGCGGCGAACTACCTTCAAAGGCCCACATGATTATATCGTGAGCCATGGCTCTGATACCACTGTAGCATAAAAAAATATGCCGAAGCACGAAGACTGATAGCTTGAAGGCTTGAATGTAAAAATACACACAGGTATTTAAAAATAATTATTAATTTATATATATATATATATATATAATATATATATATATATATATATATAATGATAAGATGATATAAAATGTTACAATGAGGCCCTGCTTTATACCTCAGCAGGTGACCTTTTCGTTAATGGACATGTCTTTTAGAGATATCTTTCACTTAAATTTAATGACTATTTAGCCTAAAAAATATTTAATTATTTAATATTTATATTTATTTTATTTATCTAATTGTTATGAATTATATTCATAACAAAGTACATGCTGAATGGAACACTGTAGAAGAAATGCATATAAAAACAATTCTGTGCATATTTATGGACTGAACCATCAAAAACAGATTAAAACCTAGAACAAGTTTACCAGACTATCATAATTTAAGAAATTTTGATTAGAGTTAATAAAACAGTGCTAGAGGATCCACTCACTCACTCTCGCATTATATTTGGATTTACAGGACAAATGTTCCACCTAGTTATTGAAAGATATATATTTTTATCATCAAATGACCAAATTATAAAGTTTCTGTATAAATTCTTTGGTACAACTATTGGAATCATGCAAGTAATTTACAGATTATAAATGAGTGCCTCCTTCGGAATCCCCTCAGAATCATCCCCCAAACATTACTTGTTGCATGTACATTAACACACCCAATGTTCATTCCCACATCCGAGTACCAGATATCATGTATGCCTTGAAGAAATTATACCAATTCAAATGCAGTTCTTTCCTGAATAGTAAGCATGTTTTCTGCCGGCAGGAGATGATAGATAACAAGTCATATGTAAATTGCCAAATGTGCAATCATTCTACTCAAAACAGCTAACAAAATCATTTCTGTACCTGACGATAGGCTCAAGGGAAAGCTTAGCCTGCATGTGCAACCGGCAAAGGAGTTTTGACACAATCATTTCCTTGTGGAGCAAAACTTGTGGTAAGGTTTGCACCACTGGCATCAATTCTTCATATAGAGAAATAAATTCTGCCGCACTATTCAGTTCCTGGTTGACAATAAAGAGAATAAACAAATTATGATGGAAATGGAATATACAAAACAATTAGGGAATCAAATTGTCAGTGAGTGAAACTCCATCCTGTGTATAACAAAAATGATATTTTAGCTAAAATTAACTTTTGCAAATAAAAATTGACATAAGTGGAACGATAATATTCCTTGTACTGTGTACACATCTTTGCCTGCTTATACTATGTTTTGTACCATAAATGCTCAGAGATATTTAGAGGTTTATCAGTATCTTTTGCAATATGACAAGAACTTCGACACAAACTTTCTCTTAAATTACATCTTTAGAATTCAAATCCCTCAACCATTTTAGTAGAACAACAATTTATGTTGACCATTGCAATCCTTGAAAAAAAACCCAATGCTGGAAATTGAAGTTAGTCATTTCAAACATATTTCTTTCAATTTGCCTTTGCTTATGTTTTCAAACAACTTTTACACAAAAATGCAAGGCAAAAATAAATTAAGAGGTGTCCCAAGCCATTTATGAAATCCCAGCCAGACATTCTGGCTGAAAATATTTCATTGAATAAGGAGAACGTATCCATCAGTAATACTAGTTTTCTGTAGTGCAATGTTTTTGAGCTAAGAGATTATTTTCTGATGAAAGGTAAAGAATTCCCATTTGGTTACTCCACGTTTGCATGTGTATGAAAGATAACCTAAAGTCTTCTTCATTGTATTAGACAGTTGAATGGTCTTGCTACTGTATAGTCTATAGGATTACCCCTAATATTTTAGTTCTCATTCATTTAATTAATGTGGGACAAACTGAAGATAATAAAACACCTATTGCTCTCTCACCCTACCTAAGGTTGCTTGGGAGTGGGCACGGAAGTAGGAAGCAGGTGTGGAGAGCGACGTTTTCAAAAGCTCTCGGGTCTGAAGCGAATTTTATATAATATATATTTGTATATATTTTGATGCATATATGTCAACAAAAGCATGTAGAATGATGAACTAGTTATGAAAAAGCATAAAAACATGGATTAAACCATATAACATCAATCATCTAGTAATTACAATCTTCATCAACCACAAGTCCACAAGTTACAACTTTTCATCTACATAGCATATAAGGGTGCACATATCGGGAGCATATTCGAGAGAAAGGGGGGCGCTCCCCCGCAACCTTGATCCTACCAAGAGTAAGAAAAGGAACACACTCAAACCCAAAGTCTTCAGGACAAAAGTAGCAACATTGTTACATGCTTATGCATGATCAACCTCAAGCAAAGCAAAAAATGCAAGTTTTCTTACAGCTTGGGGTTTTCACACAAATTCATGTTTCCAAATGTAAGAAGCTTGACCAAACTTCAAGCTTCACAAGATGAAGCAAAGTTTGTTAGATAAAATTGTCATAATTACAACTCAAACTTCATTGTTGGGACTCGCTTGACTCACCAACAGCTTGGTCGTTTTGGCTTTAAAGTTGAGATGAGCCTAGTCTTTCCTCTCTAGATAGTACAATAAAGCCTTTCTTTTTGTAAAATACATCTCATATTAACAACAGAATATTTACAAATTTGAAAATAGGAGGGTAGATAAAGTGCAGCTACAGTAAAGGCTAAGTAGTAAAGTGATGTAATATTGAGTTATTTAATGTAGTGGTTACATTGTTAGCTATTTGCTGTTAGAAATCATGAGCTAAAGGATCTACCTTGAATTCTTTAATAAATGCACATTCAATAAGAAAAACAAGCTAAAATATAATAGCACCCTAAGTAACATGGCATGTCCTCCCCCCCCAACCCCCGTGTCACGTATTTCACATGTTCGACACGACACATGTGACAAGTCTCCAACACAATGTTGACTCATGCCCTAATTAATCAATGAATGAATTGAATTAATTTACTTGAGCAAAGTGAAGCTCAATAAGTAATACAAAGATATTTACAGTAATGGAAACATCAAGTTTCTATTAGGAAATAAAGACAACCAGTTTCATCTAAGAAACTGCGAAAGATAAAAATAGCAACAGCTAATAAAAATGAGCATTAATCACTAAATAGTATTATTCCAATACCCTCCCTTAATGCTCAATCTATTTACAACACCAATAGACCCTTTGTATTTTACAAACTTATCAAGATCAAGAGGCTTGGTGAGGATGTTTGCGGGCTGCTCTGTTGTGGGAACATATTGCAACTGAACGGATCCGTCTTCGACAAGCTGGCGAATGTAGTGGCAATGGGTTTCCACATGCTTTGTTCGTTCATGAAAGACTGGATTCTTGGCAAGTTTGAGCACTCCCTAATTATCACAAAACAAGGGAGTAGGACCTCTCTAGGAAACATGCATATCCGCAAGCATACGTCGAAGCCAAACTGCCTCACAAGATGCCTTAACTGCTCCCCGATACTCTGCTTCTGTTGAGGAGAGAGCCACTTCTTGTTGCTTCTTACTAGTCCAAGTGACAGCACCGGATCCTAGACTAAACACATACCCAGCTATAGATTTACGGTCATCAACCAAACCGGCCCAGTCAGAATCTGTGTGACCACTGAGTATAGGATCGGATCTTCAAGTGTATAGGAGTCCATAATCAGGAGTGCCACGCACATATCGTAGCACACGCTTTGTTGCGATCCAATGATCAGCCTTAGGAGCTGACATGAAGCGGGAAATGTAGCTCACTGCAAAACTGATGTCAGGTCTAGTGGCAGTAAGGTAGATGAGGCTACCCACTAATTGCCTAAATAAAGTTTCATCCACAAGGGGGGAAGATGACTGAGCTGAAAGTTTGAGCCCTGATTCCATAGGAGTCGTGGCCAGTTTGCAATCCTGCATTCTGAACCTGTCCACAAGATTTTTGGCATACTTGGACTTAGAGAGAAAGATGTTGTTCTCAGTGTGCCAGACTTCAACCCCCAGACAGTAATGAAGAAGTCCCAAGTCTGTCATATCAAAGGTGTTGCATAAGTCTTGTTTGATCCCATGGATCAAATGTGCAGAGCTGCCAGTAATGATAAGGTCATCCACATAGACAACCACAAACAAAATGTCATCACCAGTAAGCTTGATATATAGGTTTGCATCAAATGGGCTCCGCTGAAAGCCATGATCTATCAAGTACTGATCAATTTTCATGTACCAAGCCCGAGGAGCTTGTTTCAATCCATAGAGTGCTTTAACTAATCTACACACTTTCTATTCTTGACCGGCAACCTTGAATCCTGGAGGCTGCGTCATGTAGACTTCTTCCTGTAAGTCACCATTTAGGAAAGCACTCTTTACATCCATTTGATGAACTTTCCAATTGAACTGAGCTGCTAGGGCAAGGACAAGCCGTATGGTACTCATCCTGGCTGTAGAAGAAAAGGTCTCCTCATAGTCGATGCCTTCTTTCTGTGAGAACCCTCGAGCAACAAGACGAGCTTTATACTTGTATAGGGTTTCGTCAGCTTTGTATTTCACTTTATACACCCATTTGCAGCTGGTGGGCTTTTTCCCTGCAGGAAGATCAAAAAGGGTCCATGTGTGATTCTTCTGAAGACTCTGGAATTTAGCTTCCATAGCCTGTTCCCACTCAGATGTACCCTTAGCCTCTGAATAGGTTTGAGGCTCAAAAATACTATGTAGGTTAGCCATAAGAGCAAAATTTATTGTAGACTGTTGTTTGCTCTTATGTCTAGAAGTTCTACCTTCATGGAGCTCATTATCCCGAAGATCACCAATGGTTTTAGCCCACCATTTAGGCCGAAGAGTAGAGGAACCAATATCAGGAGGAGGTGGAGAAGGCTCAAGAACAATAGGAGCAGCAAGAGGAGGGTTATTTTCCGGAGGAAGCTCAGGTAGTGTATTATCAAATATTGATGCTGCATCATCCCTCCCATCAGGTGGACCTACCGGAAAAAGAACACTGTGAGGCTGATCCTCAGAACACTGCTCAGAAGGAGAACACTAAAAGAATCCTTTATCTTCATCAAATACTACATCCCGACTGAAGCTAAGACGACCAATGGCTATATCTAGGCCTTGTGATGATCACTATACCGTAAGACTAGTGTCCTCGTCGATAATGGAGCACCTGTGCGCACTAAACACTACATCGAGCTGAGGGGAGTTCCTCATAATCTAGCTAACAGACAGTAGATTAATTTCCATACCAGGAACATAGTACACATTCAGGAAGATGAGTGTGCGCCCACCAGACTGAATCTGAACTGTACCTTTGCCAACCACTGTGTACTCTTCACCTCCGCCGAATACTACTGAATCACTGAAAGGTGAGAAGTCAATAAACCAGTCACGCCTGTGAGAAAAATGGCGTGATGTACTAGAGTCAATATACCAGGCAGAAAACGGGACATGATCTGAAGAACTTTTAGCCATAAAGGCGTAAAAGGCAAATTATGTCTGCTCGGAATGTTCTGCAACATTCGCTGTCTGATGGGGCCCTCCCTGTTTCTTCTGTTCAGAAGCAATCCTCTGTCGGCAATCTTTCTTCATGTGGCCGAATTTGTGACAGTAATTACCCTGCACATTTTTCTTCCTAGCAAGATCAAAAGGCTGAGAAAAACCTTTCTGCTGAAAGGATTGAGAGCACTGATATTTGGCAGCAAAAGCATTTTCTGAGGAGGGTGATGAAGCACCACTACCAAACTGTTGTTTCCAACGATCCTGCTGCATGAGTTTGGTGCATAACTCTGGAAACTTCAGATCAACATTAGTAGAGGTAATGTTGAGTGTTTCTATGAAGTGCTCATAAGGTTTTGGTAGACTTTTCAGAGTGATGACTACCATATCTTCTTCCTCCATGGTTCGACCAATGGCTTAAGTTGATCTCAAATGTCTTTAATCTTGTTAAGATGTTCCTGTAAAGACATATGTTCGTCCATCATGATGGAGAACAACTGATTCTTGAGAAAGAAAGTTCTGCTCTTGTCGGATGTCTTGTGCAATTCCTTCAAATGTTGCAAGATCTTGGTCGCTATCTTGCCAGAAGGAATCTGCGGTAACTGATCATCAGTCACAAGAGTTTGAGAAGCATAACAGCCTTATGCAACTGAGCCAAATACTTTGAGGTGAGTGATCTTAGGCTTACGACCAGACCAAACCTCTTCGGGAGTCTTCCCCTTAACATCCTGAGTAGGTGATCAGTTAAGAAGATAGACAGCAGTAAATACTGCTTCAGCCCAGAATTTGTTCGGAACACTCCTATGCTGTAACACGGAACGAGCCATTTCAACAACTGTACGGTTGAGGCGTTCGACAACACTATTCTGCTGAGGAGTGTAGGGTGTAAATAACTGGCGTTTCATGCCATGAGTATCACAGAAGTTGGAAAAAGCAGAAGAACAAAATTCCCCACCGTTATCTGTCCTAAGAGTCATGATATTACAGCCAGACTCTTTTTCAACTAAGGTTTTAAACTTCTGAAAGGTACTAAATGCATCAGATTTATATTTTAGAAAATACACCCACATCTTTCTACTGAAATCATCTACAATAAGCAGAAAATATTTGCAACCAGTAATAGAAGATGTATTCATAGGACCACAAATATCAGCATGAATTAATTGGAGTACCTTAGATGCGCGCCAAGATTCTCCATCCTTGAATAAAGACCGATGTTGCTTGCCAGCTTGACAGGCGCTGCATATTGCTAAGTCTGAATATCAGGTAACCCTGACACAAGTCCCTCCCGACAGAGCTGAGAGAGATACTGCATGTTTAGATACCCATATCGCTGATGCCATAGAGTGTTGATGGGAGAGACATGAGCTGCTAGAGCTACTTCTGGAGAATCTCCAGTGTCAAGAAGCCTGTATAGACCATGATCCTCTAGGCCAACAGCAACCGTAAGACTAGTGTCCTCGTCGATAATGGAGCACCTGTGCGCACTAAACACTACATCGAGCTGAGGGGAGTTCCTCATAATCTAGCTAATAAACAGTAGATTAATTTCCATACCAGGAACATAGTACACATTCAGGAAGATGAGTGTGCGCCCACCAGACTGAATCTGAACAGTACCTTTGCCAACCACTGTGTACTCTTCACCTCCGCCGAATACCACTGAATCACTGAAAGGTGAGAAGTCAATAAACCAATCACGCCTGTGAGAAAAATGGCGTGATGCACTAGAGTCAATATACCAGGCAGAAGAGGGGACATGATCTGAAGAACTTTTAGCCATAAAGGCGTAAAAAGCAAATTATGTCTGCTCGGAATGTTCTGCAACATTCGCTGTCTGATGGGGCCCTCCCTGTTTCTTCTGTTCAGAAGCAATCCTCTGTCGGCAATCTTTCTTCATGTGGCCGAATTTGTGACAGTAATTACCCTGCACATTTTTCTTCCTAGCAAGATCAAAAGGCTAAGAAAAAACTTTCTGCTGAAAGGACTGAGAGCATTGATATTTGGCAGCAAAAGCATTTTCTGAGGAGGGTGATGAAGCACCACTACCAAACGATTGTTTCCAACGATCCTGCAGCATGAGTTTGGTGCATAACTCTGGAAACTTCAGATCAACATTAGTGGAGGTAATGTTGAGTGTTCTATGAAGTGCTCATAAGGTTTTGGTAGACTTTTCAGAGTGATGACTACCATATCTTCTTCCTCCATGGTTCGACCAATGGCTTAGAGCTGATCTCGAATGTCTTTAATCTTGTTAAGATGTTCCTGTAAAGACATATGTTTGTCCATCATGATGGAGAACAACTGATTCTTGAGAAAGAAAGCTCTGCTCTTGTCGGATGTCTTGTGCAATTCCTTCAAATGTTGCCAGATCTTGGTCGCTGTCTTGCCAGAAGGAATCTGCGGTAACTGATCATCAGTCACAAGAGTTTGAGAAGCATAACAGCCTCTCGATTTCGATCATCAAACTTATCCTGATCTGTACCAGGTGTACCAAGACTGAGCTCTTTTCCTAAAGCAAGCTGATCAAGACGCTTGTATTCAAAAATGGTCAACATTCTCTGTTTCAAGATGTTATAATTTGTGCCATTAAAGCGCTAACCGCCTTCTAACATTAGATTAGTTAGTGAGGCCATCTGCACATTTCCCAAGAAAGCAATAAAGGAGATCTGGCTGATCCGGACAAACTCTGATAGACGTTGGTGTATGCAAAAAAAATCTATGTTTTCTTGAAGAAAAAAAACATATATTGAGAAATTGATATGGGCAGGTTACCAGCAATTTGTGGTCTCCACAATCACTGTTTTATGTAACAAAAAAAACAAGTTATATATCAAACCAGAATTTGCGTTCACTGTCCCAAAAAATATGTGACCCACCAAAATAGTGGATATGAGCCCTCGTGTTGTTACGTCCGGTTTCCAGATTTGACGAGATTTGATCTTCTTTAGAATGCAAAAAAATCTAGCAAATTTTCCACAAGCAGGCCCGGTGATACGCAATGAATATATCCGCCCACGGATCAAACCCCTCGTTTAACACGCACAGCACAGAAAATAAACAGAAAATGCTAAATAGAGGGTTGACTGTTACGAAACTAGTGGAGCGTAAAAAAAATTTGCTGACTGTCACAGAACTAGTGGAGCATCAGACTAGTGGAGCGTAAAAAAAAAAATTGCTGACTGTGTCGGGCGTCAGAACATGTGCTACGACGCTCGACAATGGCGTAACTTGGCGTTACTCAAGCACTCGAGCTAGCCATGGGATGTGGTTGACTAGAAATCGATCGAAGGACAGAATCGAATTCTGACTACAGAGCTCCCATGCCCGCCGCTTCTCAATGCCTGGTGGTGTTCCACGATAGACCTCCAACGAAGCAGCGATATTCCGGAGCGTCCGACATGGCTCAAATTTCTTCAGAAACCCTAATCTCAGCGTTAGCAATCAGATTCGATCTCGAAACACCGCTGTTACAGAAGAAACTTGCACTGCAAAATGCTTGCCCAACAGGCTTCTGTGGCTACTCCGCAATGAAAATGTTCCACGTGCATAGACAGATTCTTGAGCATCGGACGTGCCTGTGTTGACTGGTTCCAAGAGGAGAATCTGAGGGCTTATCAGAAGGAGAAACACAACGACGTGAGAGAGTATCGTTGGACAGAATGCGATGATCGACTTGCAGGGTGTAGATATTGGTGACGCTTCGTTTTCCGGGTGGTGAGAATGCCTTGCAACGTAGAAATTTACATCCGCTGTAACCTGGAATCAGACCAAATCCAACCCAACACTACACGGACAACTCTGGTATGAAAAAGAAACTTTCAGAAAGACTGCGGCTCAGAAATTATGACGCCCAGAAAAAAACATTCAGACTCCTAGAGAGCTATTTCGAAATGAAGCAAAATTTTTCAAACAGTGAAAGATTATTTCGAAAACAATAACCAAGCTCTGATACCATAATCAATGAATGAATTGAATTAATTTACTTGAGCAAAATGAAGCTCAATAAGTAATACAGAGATATTTACAGTAATAGAAACATAAAGTTTCTATTAGGAAATAAAAACAACTAGTTTCATCTAAGAAACTGCTAAAAAGATAAAAATAGCAACAGCTAAAGAATGAGCATTAATCACTAAATAGTATTATTCCAATACTAATCGCAGGACACTAGTTTGACTCATGTTGGACATTAGCCCTACTGGTGTCCTGAAACTTGAACATGTGTCCAAAGAAAAAGCATCTTAAAAATCTCTCTATTGCCCCATTCTCACACAATTAAGCTACAGGTTTGGAGCTCTCAAAGGTTTTCAAGTGCAGCTAAGGGCAATTAAGCAATGTTAGAAGGGATTCCATGTGTTGGGAAGTGCATTTGTTCATGCCCTTTTAATGTTATACAAATAACGGTAATGTTAACTTCTTAAAGTAAAAGGATGAAAATCCTAGTACCTAATTTTTAAACATTACCATTAATTGACTTACCATGTTTGAGAGCGGTTCCGACCTCGTCGGATTTCAAATGGAGAAAGTAGAATTTTAGATCCCACTCAAAATCCAACAAACTTAACAGTTTTCAAGATTTAAAAGTTGGGGGATTGTAAAATTTCCATCGCAGTTTTTCATGTATGAGGGTATGGAATTAGCATTTAATTATTAGGACCAAGCCCTGTATGTACCTCGATGTTGGTGGCATTGATTGTTGAACTCCTTTGTCATGACCCAAGTAAAAATGTAGCCATCACTCAAGCAAAATCTCGATTTGACAAGTTAAGTTTTTTCTATCTTATTTTAATGCATAGACGGTCATACTGATTATGAGAATCCCAATATAGGCAATGATTTTGATGATATGTAGTGTACTAGTTATTTGTTGTAGCATGATCTTTTTTTTACTCTACAAGCCAATTAGGGCCTCTTTGTTGATGTATTTTTGGTTCAGAGATGGATTGTCCTTAGTGCTATTTTGGTTATAAGCATTAGCAATATGATTGAATTTGTATCATCATCATTTAAATGTTTTGTAAATTTCATATTTTATATGTAATTCACTAATTTGTTATATTTTCTAATATATATTATAAATATATAATATATAACATGTCCTTTGTGTCATGTTCGAAGGGGTCATCGTGTCACATGTCAGATATTCGTATTTTCGGGTCCTTGATGTCTCATGTCCTCATGTCGTGTGACTCAAATAGTGCCTTGTGAGAAAAGAAGATAAAACCATTAACATGAGAAACACAACGTATAGTGCCCTAAGTTAAAGAATGAGAAAACTCACTTAAATGAGATGATTACATATGGTGTGACTAGTGTGTATTTGTACCAATCACATACAATTAAAGTGCTAGACCCAAGCAAGAGAATAGGTTGACCTCACTATAAAATTATAAGTCTAATGATGGGTGTAACTCCCCAAATGTTGACCCATAAAGGTGTTGGATTGTGTTATATTCTTTCCACATAGTTAACAGTGGGTTTGAGGGGTACCCGTAAACCCGTAAAAATTTTGGTTTTGGACCTTATGTTAAGTTGGGCGGACCCACCTATGGTTTTGTGCATGATTTTCGCACATGTTTTTTGGACGCGATGGTTTTCGGTCCATGGTTTTGGACGCGATGGTTTTTCGGTCCATGTTATTGGATGCTTCGGCATGTATAA
>APFE030937329.1:30868-44543 GCA_000404065.3 Pinus taeda | reverse complement strand
TTTGGAAATAAATGACTAAGTGGGTCTTTATTAAAGTGGGGTGAATTAAAAAATAAAAAGTGAAATTTAAATGAGCATTTAATCTCAGCCCTTGATCTCAATCTATTTCAGCCATTAGATTTAGGGATCACCCAAAAGTCACTTAGGGTTAGATTAAAGGAGGAAAAGGTCATTCATTCTTTCATGAGCAGATTGAGAGAAGGAGAGCAAGAAAGCAAGGGAGATTTCTAGACAAGGAGGAGAAGGAGACAGCAGCTTGGCACACATTTCAAGGCAGCAGTTTAGCAAATCCGTACAGCTGAGTTAGCACACAGTGAAAGGCAGATTTTGGCACGATTTTCTAGAAATTCGTACAATTGTTTGCACAGAAATCGAGGTGCAGTTTGCACAGAAATCGAGGAGCAATTTGTTGGCACATTTTCCAAGGAAGGTTGTATAGGGAGTGGTTGTACTTTGGCATGCAAATCGAGGCAAATCCATACAGCATATTGATGGGTTTTTTTGCATGCAAATCGAGGTCTGTACAGATTTTTTATGGCAGCCTAGCACGCATTTCTAGGCAGGCTGTACAACAGCATTTAAGGCTGAAAGTGGGCACGAAAATCGAGGAGGCCGTACATCATTTATTATTGTCCTGATTTGTTGTTTGCAAGTATTTTCCAATTGGTTGTGAGGCACAGAAAACGAGATAAGTTGTAAAAGTTTGCTTGCTGATTTTTTGCTGAATATTTCTCACTGTAAAAAGCATTTTCAGAAATAAGGAACTCTCGAACTGGTTTTCCCCAAAAGTTGTAGGGGGTTTTTCCAGGGTCACCTTGACCAAAAATCACTGTGTTTAAATGTGTTTAATGGTTGTTTGTACCTGCTAATTTTTATTTCTGCATTTTCCAGCATTCTGTAAAATTTCCAGAATTCAGAAAATTTTATTTTTTCAGTTGTTGAATGTATGGATATGAGAAAGGGCATTTAACTATTTTGGAGAAATAAGGTGAAACTGAAAACCGGGGTGGGAAATGAGAAATTTTTACAACTTGGAATTTCCTTCATCTCAACATCTAGTGTGTTTTTTGTTTAACTGATGTGTTTTCTTCTTGAGTTGTGATATTCACTGGATTGATATTCATTCCATTTTCTTCAACTTGGACAGAAACAATTGGAAACTTTGATGTTGCTTCTTGAAGTTGTTCTAACTTGTCATTTACTGACTTCTTGTCACATTTAAGCTTCTTTGTTTGTGTAAGGAGGTTTTGGTTATGATTCCTTAGGCGTAAAACCTATTCGCTTGTTGTATTCTCAATTTTATTCTTAGTAGCCTCATCATCTTTTAAACTTTTGATTTGTTCTAATAATGTTTGATTAAGGTTCTTTGAACGAAAATTTTCTTCTTCTTGTTCCAACAAGTGCATCTTGAGTTTCTTCTTTATGGCCTTAGCTTTCTTGACTTGTTCGAGTAGTTTTCCAGTGTGGTCTCTAAGACGCCAAATTTTTGTCTTTACTAGAAATGACTTCTTCAAGCTCTTTCTGCTTCTTTGGTATAGTTTTTTTATTATCTTCAAACATTAATTCTGAAATATCCTTAAAGTCTTCTGATGAAGCCTTTATCGGCTTTGACTTCATTGTCACATCCTGGAAGGTGGTCATCTTCCTCTTGTAAGGAAACATCAAAATCTTTTTTTTCTAAGTTTAACATGAACGTACCCAATTCTTTTAACCAAGGTTGACCCAAAATGATGTCAATTCTTTTAACATGGTTTTTGCCAAAAATATATGCTCTTTCTCCTATGTTTAACTCTGAAATTAATAATTGATTAGCCAGATTAACATTGATGTAATTTTCCTCGTTACGTGTGTTGATAGTGATATTAATCCCCTTCCCTTGGGTATTCCCTTTTAATGTAATTAATCTACAATCTGCAATTGGAATACTTTTATAGGAAAAAAAATCCTTTCCCTTTGAATTAGACTCCATTTGCCTTTTTTGAGATGAAATTAGGGTTTTTGAAGATAACCTTTCTTAATCTCTATAATAAAATATTGTTATTTTCTTCTTTTATGACCTTCAAAACATTGTACGTGTATATAGACTTCTACGAAACTTTATATAATATATATCCCCTTTATATAATATTCGTCTTTTTCTTCTTTTTTTAAATACCCTTTATTAACTTTTTCTTATATATATAGATATATATATCCTCTCTTTTCTTCACCTCCCTTCTTTTTTTTAACTTTATATGACTTTTTAAATATACATTTTTATTGTTCCTCTTCTTCATTTCTTTCTTTTTATTTTGTTGAACTTTGGATAATAAGAGACTTTTTTTTAATTAAATCTCCTTTTTATAAAATATATATATCACCCTTTTAATATAATATGAAACTTTATGATTCTAATAATATAATGCTTTTATAATTAAAACCTTACTGGTATACTATATTGTTTTTCTCACTTTATTGATTACAAACTTAACTTGTTTTTATCAGAAATATTAATCTTAGTGACTATAGTGAAAAGTCGTGTTCTTTGATATGACATTCAGGTGTTAATATTTTTCAAGATGTTTAACAAAAATAGCAGGGGTGAATGCGCACTTCACTTTGTTTTGAGATTATAGAGTCTGGAGAGGTGGTTCATAAAAACTGTTATTTCCAACGTTAAGTAGTAGTGATTTTTCTTAAAAGTGGTTGCTGGTCTGCAGCTGTGATGGCATGAGGGTAAGGTGAATCACATAGCCAGACGAAGGAGTACGAAGTGCCAGGAAACAAAGGGCCGAAAGAAGTGACGGGGTATATGGTGCAGAAAGGAGTGAAGACTTAACGTGTGCTTGGAGGATCTCTTTGCCAGGGGTCTCGGGTTTGGCATTGATCAATAGAAGCTTCAATAAGAGAAATTCACTAAAGGATTTTCCTCTCAAGAGAAGAGAGGTTTTGGCCCTGGCAAGGAGCCAACATCTTGTTTTCTTGTTTTCTTGTTTTGGTAGCAGTTTCATGAAGTACACACATATGCACTAATAAGAAGAAGAATAAGCTAACAAAAAAAGTAAAGGGCAAGGTTAACACATGGTATCAGAGCGAAGGTTAACACATCAAGGAAAGGGCAACTCAAGAACACTCATCAAGGAGAAGCACCTACAAAGTTGAAGCATCAAGCCTAGAAGTCTCAATAACTTCAAGGACAAGAAGGGTCTACAATCCATCATTCATCAAGGAGGTCTACATAGCAAGAAGAAGAGCCTTACATAAAGGCACCTACAAAGAAGAGCAAATTGAAGCAGGACCTACATAAAGCTCCAAGTCATCAAGCAAATCTCATCATCAAGCAAGTCCACTTGAAGAAGGCAACTTGAAGTACATCAAGCCATCAAGTCTTCGAGGAGGAAGCAAATCCATCACATCTCAAAATCTATCAAGTACATGTCCCCTTTTGAATAAATTGGTAGGTTTGCAAGGAAAGCAATAAATTGGTAGGTACCAATAACTTTCTTGCATGGAAGAAGAGGATTGATCTACTTCTCAAGGAGAATGAACTCCTTGAACATGTCAAAGGGAATATCATTGCCCCTTCTAAGGAACAAACTCAAGCTTTAGCCAAGAACAATAAGGATGAGACACGGGCTCAAAGGATTCTGATAGAATCAATCAAAAACTCTCTCCTTCCTTATGTCTCCAAGTTTGAGACATCAAAAGAAATTTACGATAAGCTAGTAGAGCTATTTTCGGTATCCACAACCGGAGAAGTAATATCTCTGAGGAATGAATTATAAAAGATGAAGTTAACAAAGGAAGGAATAACCCCCTACTTCATGAAAATCTCTGAAATGAGAGATCAACTTCAAGAGCTTGGGGAAGTCATGTCTGACAGAGAGATGACTGTAGCACTCAATGCTCTACCTGTGGAGTGGGGAAACTTCACATCAAGCACATATGCCAAAAAGGAAGCAACCACTCTCGGTGAAATATGGTCTCTATGCAGGACAGAGGAAACCAAACTTAAGGCAAAAGAAGATGTGGGATCAAAGGAGCAAGCATTTTCTACCATGGCCAAAAGAAAGGGTAATTTTGGCAAGTTTGGTCCATGAAGAACAAGCAACAAAGACATGTCCAAAATCCAATGTTTTGGATGCCAAGAATATGGACACTACAGAAGGAATTGTCCTAAGCTTAAGAAGGACAACAACAACAAAAGAAAGCAGGAAGAAGCTCACATAACTCAAGAAGTGAAAGAAGAAGGAAAGAAGCAAAAGAAGGAAGATCCTCCTGATCTCTACTATGACTAGCTCAAACTCTTTACTTCTAGACTACTTTCAAATTTTTTAGTATAGGTGCATGAAGGAATAGAATAAAATTGCATGGCTAGAAACATCCTCTAGAATCAAGAAGCATGATGTATATTGAGTTCTAGATACTCATGAAAATGTAGCATTTATAATAAGAATAAAAATGAATAGGTAGAAATATCTTCTAGAATATAGCTCAAGATATTCATATAGAAGAGGCATACCTAGTATAGGACCTCATCCACAATGAAAGGAAAATTGATCATGAATCTTAGAAGACCTCCATCATCAAAAGGAAAAGAAACATTTGCAAGGCAAGGATCTTTAAGATCCTGTGATGGAATCTTCGAAAGAAGGTTCATAAACCCAAGCAGATGTCTCATTGGGAATCTCATTCATGGGATTCAAGAAAAGGATGATATGCAGGCAAGCTAGGATGAAGCAAGAAGGGCCACACCAAGAACAATCAAATAAAGCTAAGATGATCAAAGGAGAATCAAGATGAGGTATGTATGCATCAAAGCTTAGTCATGTCATCATTTGTATATTATTGAGTCATGGGATAGTTCTATAACATGATCAAGCATGAAAGAATCTCTTTCACCAAGAACATGCTCGAGGGCATGTACCACAATGCAATGAAGGCCAACAAAAGAATATGCTCACATAAGGAGTATAAGATTGTTGATTAAGAAGCAAGAAGAAATGTTGACAAGTCCAGGAAGCAAGCAATGAAGGAATGCTCTCGCAAGAAGCATTAGATAGTTGACCTATCTATCTGATAAGAAGCAAATGAAGAAAGATATCAAGCATGTCGAAGAACACCATGATCACCAAGAATCACTATCTGACAAGATACTTTGAAGATATCTCCCAAAAGAAGGCAAGACAACTCTGATAAAGGAAGAAAGGACCCTTGACACCTATGAAGGCCTTGGAGATATAAGAGGTGCAGATAACTGATTCTACTCTACAGAGATGTCGTGATGAAGAAGCCATCCACCAAAAGAAAAAGCAATGTTGAAGCAATATCAGGATGAAGTCATGATGGGCTACTAGGTCAAAGCATGTAAACAATCAAGTACAATGAAGCATCCATGAGAAGAATATTTTGAAGCACAGGCAAGATGACAAAGGAGTAGCCAAGATGACAAGAAAACCTGATGAATGACAAGAAAGCCACTTTCCACGAAGGAAGCACGACATGACAAACCAGGGATGAAAGTGATCGATGAATGGTGCCCTACCTAGAAGAAGTCTGAACAAAGACTTCATGACATCAAAGAAAGGAAGAAGATCAAGTAGCTAAAGGACACCCGAAGAAGAAGTTGTTGATGAATGAAAGAGTCACTAGTTAAGAGGGAGCTCTAACAGGTCCCTGATCAAGAGGGAGATTTGATAACCCCTGATTACAAAGGAGTGACAATTGTGTTTTCCATTTCATGGGTCATGCACTAGACCAGGACTAACAGCCATAAGTCTAGATGAAGGCCATGAATGGAAATGTAGACACAAGATAGACACAACATCCTTGTCTTCACTTGGGAAGAGAGAATGGGAGGATTAGGTAATCATCTGGCATCTGATACTGTTTGAGGATGTGTAGGGCATCCAAGACAAGAGGACCGATATTTTTTGAGGATTAGGAACCCAAGATAAGAATAGTCCTAGAAGGTCATACTCGGAGAACACCCAGGTCAACATGTACCTTGAGAGACAATGAAGAAGGTGTCTATAAATCATTGGTCTCACCAACATTGTAGCTCATGGTCTCGTAAAGAGATGGAGTCGTAAAGTCAAGGACTTGCACTATGACAATGCTGATGGATATCATGCTATAACAGAAGGATTGCTAATCCGGTTTCTCTTATGTGAATTCTTCAAGATTGATAATAACCAAACACCTTGGAAGATTATATGAATACCTCCCTAGATAAGAGGGAGTGTTGAAGGAAATGTAACTAGGTTCGGTCTTCATAAATGTACTTTTGATATTTGTATTTATTCAAGAAAAGAAATATTACTTTTATAATATAAGTCAATGAGTTTCTTGCTCATTGGAATAGGTCTAACACTATTTAAAGTGTTATAGGTGAGTCAAATAGTCAAAAGAATAAGTTGAAGACCTTAAGGGCATGGTATACCTTGCATGTATATGTATTATGGTCAAGAGAATATCTCCAAGCAAAGTCACAAGCATCCTCCAAGCTACGACATCCCAAGAAGAAGAAATCCGAAGCATAAGAACAGTCCTCAAGTCGGCCTACAAACAAGTTATCTAGTCGACCTAAAAGAAGGAGAAAACACCTATATATAAGGGTCGTACTCCACTCCAATATAACGCATTCATAGCTCTGAAATTAGCGCAGAAAACGAGGAACAAACCTCTTCCTACAATCACAACAGCATTATCATTACAGTGACATAATATGATTGGTTGAGAAATCTAAGCAGGCCTATAAGGCCCCTCACTCAAGCATTGAAGGAGCTCTCACAAGCAAAGAAGGAAGAGGTCTACACCATAGAGAAAACAGTCACACATGCGGAGGTAAAGAGGTTGTCCAACAAAGATATATATGAGTGATTGACCTCCTCCAATGGTAATTCGCATCACAACATCAAGACTTGATATCTTTTGTGATGGAGACAAGAAAGAAGGATGAGTATCTTTGTATTGAAGGATGGATCTATCTATGTATTAAAGGATGGATCTATCTATATATTCAAGGTCAAATCTATGAGGTTGACATTATGTTGAAGAATCGAACTCCTGAAGATCTATCCTCATGATTATCATTTTGTTGAAGGGTCGAGTTTCCAAACAGCAACAAAGCTACAAAACTGAAATATTATGATGACAAGAGAGACCGAAGTTCCGCCCTAAGAGAGCAAACCATACCAAATTTTATTAAGCGCATCTATGACTTGACTAGGAGGATAGACCAGGTTTGACCTAGTATTTGACTTAGATATATCTCTGTTGAAGTAATGAATTTATTTGAAGGAAATGGTTGTTGGGTTTCTCCCCCCCCCCATGTGGGTTTTTCGAGAGTAAACTATTATGTGCTTGTGTGGTTGACTCTTTATGATCCTATTGGCATATTGTTTGTTGTTGAAGTTCCTTATGTAACTATTTTATGATGCACAATAAATGTAAGAAAAGATCAATCTAAGAAAGAATCATAAGAAACAAATATCAAATTAGAGGACTCTTCAAAAATCAACACAATCCTCATTGCAGTCTTGGACTAGCTCCCTCAAGGCAGATGAAACACTTGCCCCCTCCAGAAGTTGACCTCATAATCAATGCCCTCCATGAATAACATGGACAAAAGGTTCTTCTTTTGGCCAAGTACATAGAGTACCCTCCTAACTCAGGCTAGAACTAAATTGTCTCTTGTCCCCTCACTGCATACTTGCCATCATCGCCAAGCTCAATATGGATCCAGGAGTCATCCTTTGCAGAACTATTGAATATATCTCTAGCCTTTGCCATGTTGTGGGAGGTGCCACTGTCCAAGTACCAGGTGCTTCTAGCAATAATGTTGGTAGAAAGGCAAGACAAGTAAAAAGTCACTCCCAATATTGGAAGCAAGCTCGCTCAACCGTGTCTCTATTGTCACTGCAAATATTTGCGACTTCCCCTTGCCCTTATTCTTTTGTGGATATTGAGAAGTAAAATGGCCATTCTTATGGCAAATATAGCATTTGATCGTTTTTCTCATATCTCTCTTCTACCTAGACTATTGACCCTTTCCATCAGTGTCACCCTTCTTGATGGAAACTTTCCCTTTAGTCGTCTTCGTCTTACTGACTAGGGAGAAGTTTTCATTTGTTGCTCCTTCTCCCTACTTGCTAGTCCTGGACTCTTTACGAGTCTCCTCTTGGATGCAATCATCCCAAAGTCTCTCCCACTTGGGAAGACGTTCTCGGGCATAGGTGCTCGTGATGAATGTTCCCAAGCCTTGGTGAACCCATTTGAAGCAACATTCCTATGTTGCAGGGGAGCACTCTCTGAGCTTAATTTTGAGAATACTTTCATACTCATGTTATCGCTTTGAAAAAGCAATACCAAGGCATCAAACATCTCCTTTAGATCTCAAATTTTCTGCAAACAAGGAATCAACTGATCCTTAATGGCTACAAGGATCACCCTTTGTGCCTTTATGTCCTTATCCCACACTTCCTACACTGCAAGGTATATTGTTGCTACTCTTTGTATGCTCCTTGAGGTCTACGTTAGAGCTGGAGGGGGGTTGTACATGACTTCCCAGAAGTCTTGCTCCTTCAAGATCACTAATATTATTGCCTTCCATGCAAGAAATTTGAAACACCATCAAATCAATCTTCAACTTTCACAGTAGTTATTGGCATGGCTATCCTGAGAAAAACAATAGATTTATTTTTCTCTCAAAGCAAAAGCTCTAATACCATGTTAGATTATCCTCAAATCAACTATCTGAACAAACAAATCAAATCTAGTTTCTTGCTAACTATTAAAATTGGCAACTAGGGCCAAACTCCATGTAGGTCATCTTATTTATGGTAGCTGATATTTTTCTTAGATTCCTCTCATCAAGAAGTGTAGGATTGATCTAAAGATCATCCGATTTCGATAAGTATTCATGGAGATATGAATTTATTTGTGTTATGCGACAATTCGTCAAGGTCGGCCAGCAACCAAATAACCCACGTGTGCTCAACATTTTAGTATAAAAGGAAGTGACTTGATAGTCATTTAGCACACACTTCAGTGTTGATTTCTCTCCACTTGTTTTGGGTTTTAGAGGAAGAGAAGTCTAAGAAGAGGAAGCCCTAAATGTAGGTCTAGAAGGAGACTCTATTCGCAGTAAAAGAAGGATGACCTAGCCACAAGTCTTGTGAAGGTTTGGCTGCAGTTCAAAGGGAGATCTAGCACGATGAAGGAGGCCTAACAGTTGTCCCTAAGCGCAATCTTATCATACCCTAGATGCCCTAATCTATACACTGTTTGAGACAACACTTAGACGTTGGAAAAGAGATACCCTAACCGCAGTAAAGAGGTTCCCTAATTTGATGTCTAAAGGATGCCCTAACCAGCAAAGAAGGCAGGGACAACGTGGGTGTCTTAGGGTTGTTGGAGCCTCTTGGTGACTGCGTGGAGGGTTGTTCTATGCTACATCCAAGCCAAGTTTGAAGAAGGGAGCACGCAGGTCTGTGAGGGCAGAAAGAGGTAAGGTATGACTGTTTTGGAGGGCTGTTAGGGTGCTGCAGAGATCTGAGGTAGGCCGCCGGGCTAGCCACTCCAAAACAAGGTTGCGTGTAGGCTTGAGAGGCTTCCATATGCCCAGAACAACAGCATATGGAGGCAGCAGTTATTTGGAGGCTGTTTGTGTGGGTTGACAAGGATTGTTGCAACTTGATCATGCCCTAACCAGGAACAACAGTACAGCAGTATTGCAGCAGCGTATTGGGTCAAAGTTTTGATGCAGTCAGCCCTAATCCTATACAGACTTGAAGCAGCATACCAGGATGTACAGTGCACATAGGAGCAGTTATGAGTATATGTTGTACATGTTGTACAGTGCAGCATAGTGCACATAGGAGCAGCAATGGGACAGCATGTTAATGATGGACATATAGCAGCAACGAGAATGTATACAGCAGCAGGATGATGAGGTATTGCAGCATGCAATTGGATGCAGCATAGTGCAGCAGTACAGTGATGGGTACAGTCATGATTAGTGAAGCATGATGAGATGCAGCATAGTGATGATGGGTGCAACATGGTGCAGCGCAGTGAGGTGCAGCATGATGATGAGGTGCAGAGCAATGATAGGTGCAGCATGGTGATGGAGTCACCTGGGAGAATCAGTGGAAGTAGCATGTCTTCATCTAAGTTCAGTTACCTCATGTATCATCTTCTTAGAGATGATCTATGCTCTTATTTAAATAAGTCAAAGTGTTGATTTCTGTTCTATATGTACTATCTCTCTCTCTCTCTGCTGAACTATTGAAAAACATATATGAAGAATGGATCAAGGGTTTCCCCACATTGGGGTTTGTCCCTAGCTAGTGCCACATTTTGTGTCCTCGTCTTGTCTTGTCTTCTGCGATTTATGTTTATGTTCTATCTACAATTTACTATTATGCTGATGTGATTGCTAACCTAGAAAATATATTGATCTAACTGTGAAAATTGAAATAAATTGCTCTAAACATAGAACATACCGAAAATTAACATTAACTCTTACAGGAAGCAAATATGAGAAAAGCAATTACGCACAGTGCACAATTATTTCTGCTCTCCTAGATCAGTTCTTCATTCAAAATATCTTCAGAACTTACAAGAGCTCCTTCCTTTACAGCAAAAATGGCTCTAAGAAATTAACAAACGAATAGAAAATCTGGAAAATTTTCAGTTTGCACAAAAACCAAAGCTGATCTACACGAAACGTGCAGCCTGCTCTGCAATCTGTATGGCTGTACCGAATCCGTACAACCTACTATGTTATTTGTATGGTTGTACAGAATCTGTACAGCCGGTTGTACTGCATGCTTTGCTGAGTTGTACAGTTGCTCTTCTCCTTGTTGTCGACTGGTCGCCTTCTCCTTGCTGAACTACTACTAAAACTCCTCGCCAATGGCTGAAAATCAGATCTCTGGTTTTCTCCTTTACTCACATGACTAGTCAAATAAATGCTCTTTGTGTGTCTTTGTCATTTTTTCTCTTTCTTTTATAACTTTGACATGAGCCAAAAACCTAATTTTCAATAGTTCAGATCTAACTGTGAGACCAATGGCTTTCATTTAATTAAATCATTAAATAACCCACTTTAGTCACTTTATTAATTAAAAGTCACTTTAATAAAAAAAACATTCACTTCTGGGAAAAGCATAGGAGACATTTAATGACGATTTTGGTGAGCAGACACCCTTATGGAAATACCTGTCCAAGCTACAAAAACTAACAGCAATGACTTTTGACTTAATTTTCTGCAAGGCGCAATTGATAACAAAAACAACCTCAAAATTATTTTACACCATTGCAATAAAAATGCCATTTCACTAAATGAAATTTAAAGAAAGAGACAGATACCAATTGTACTAAAACACAGTGCAAATGTACATCATCTTAAAAATGAATAGAGCAATACCCGCCATTGTAGAAGGTTTTCTTGGAAAAATGATGTTCCTTGAGTTGGCTCAAATTTCACAGGTGCTAGACTTCGGAATACATCAATATCAACCTCTTCAAGCCGCTGAGAGAAATTCTTGAACTGTCCCAGAATACAAAAAAAAACAATAATGTCAGAACCCAAGTAGAAGTATTTCAATGACCTCAACTCTAAAAACAGTAAGCTTGCATGGAAATAGAATGTGTGACAGTTTGCAATGACAAAACCTGACCTAAACCAACTTTGATTTACTTTATCCTTGTCATATTTGTGAAAAACCAATGTGTATATCTCTTTCTAAATTTATCTTGAGAACCCATGTGGATCAACATAAATAATGTCATCTTCAAGTAAGAAAATTTTGAATTGGATTGCACAACAGCTGGAGCTCTTGATGGCACCGGAGATCAACTTCAAGAGCTTGGGGAGAGGGACTTGAGCGATGGAGCTAGGGTTCCTGAACTGGTTTTCATTGTGGCGTACTGGTCTAGCAGACCTTGCTCAGCGCCTGCCCCCATAACTGCTTCCCTAACCTTCGCTGCCGTCAACTGACTGCCTACCTGCCCCTTTCCCAGTTGTTCCCTTCCCGTGTCTTTCTCTAACCATAGCAGTTTCCGGTAGCGCATTTACCTGGACGGTTTTACCCTTCGCCATTCAACCTTCCACCGTTCATCCTTTGGTTTCTGCACGCAGCTGTCAGCTAAAGGTTGTGACAGTTATGGAGGATAACCTAGACTATTCAGCTGACCCGTCGGAAGGAGAACCCATTTGGACGGAGGCCAGGACCACCCTCAAAGGTTTTTTCTCATTTGAAAACGAGCTCACCGAGGAAATTGTGCACTTCCTCCCATTTCTAGCCCTCGGTTCAAGTCTGTCTCACTACCCGAAGACACCCCTGTCGACCCAGAGCTTGTCTCACAGCTTATTCCTCCCTGCACCTTGGCATTTGCTGTGCCTCAAGCTGCCCCTGTTGGTCTAACCCTAGGTGCAGCCACTACATCGTACCCCTCCTCGTCTGGCTCAGGCAAACCCTTGCCTGATCCCCCCTCGACCTCGACCTCTTTGGCATCCGCCTGTTCCACTTTTCTTACCCCGGCGGCCCCCTTGCAACGCAATTTCACTGGCATCAGCTCCATTCCGAGGTTTTTTGCATCCATTCTGTCTGACCCCACTAGGGTTTCATCTTCTCCGGCTCAACAGGCTTCGGCCCTACCTGCTGCGGCGACCTCCGAGTTAAGAGAGGGGACTAAGAGGAAGCGGAGCTTCAAGCTCAAGAACTGCGAGGTCTTCTTGAAATTCTCTGAGGATACCCCATTACTGGAGTCAATGGAGTTGTTGAAGCATGTCCTGGTGGGTCGGGTCAGAGGCAGACAATACAATGTGGAACGCCTGCAAAAATGGACCATGGAGGTTTGGGGACACCATCTCAGCAACCCCCGCAGAGTACAGACTTTTGTAAAAGGTTGGTTTGCGATGTGCTTCAGCTACTTGGCACACACCAATTGGGTCCTTTCGACAGTATGGCACATCAACCAAGCCCCTGTGCTGCTTCGGAGGTGGGCTCCGTTATTCGATCGTGAACTAGAACGAGTGGACGTTGGACCTATTTGGGTTCGCCTCCCAGGGCTCCCATTTCACTTCTGGACGGAGGACATCTTCAGGAGGATAGGGAACGTGCTTGAAAATTATCTCACATATGATGCCTCTTTCCTAACTTCAGGGCGTATGGCATATGCTCAGATCCCCTCCGACTACGACTGTTCCTCCTGCAAAGTCCTCTCAGAAGAAGCGTGGAAGGCCACCACTTAGACCTCCTCCAAAGTCATCAGACCCTGGTCAGTCTGCCTCTGGTGATTCCTTCGACTCGGGTATGAGCACCCCTCTTACATCTTCCTCGCATTGCTGCACTTTTGTGTAACGAATAAAATATATAAATAATATAAATATAATGTACAAGATAATAATCATAAATAATAGTTAAGTTAAGCTAATAATTAGGTTAAAGAGGCATGTCTAATATGACATGACTCTTCATGAAGAGACACTTGCGTGATATATAAGCAAGCTTCTTGTTCTCATTATAAATCATTATCATTCTTATTCTTATTTCATATATTTTAATATAATATTTATATCCTTAATGGATATCTTGATATTCCAAGTCTTTTGGAATAATTAATTTATAGAAGGAACTTTGTTCGCTTCATTTGGTATCAGAGCCACGTTTGGCTGATCACCAGG
>APFE030937329.1:0-27809 GCA_000404065.3 Pinus taeda | reverse complement strand
CACTCTGTCGACCTCTCCCCCTTGCCCTCCCTCTTCTTCCGCCATCATCCCTGTTTCGACGGGGTATCTGACCCATTCGAAGGCCAAGAGACAAGTGGTGGATTACATTGGCCTGGATATTATCTCCCTCCCCCCTTCGCAGAAGCTCCACCGAGGCCGCCCCTCTTCTTTCTCCAAAGCACAATCTCAAGTGGGCGATGAAATTGCTGTTGGTAAACAGTCCAATATCCCTAGGGTCCTTAGAGCTAGAGACACCCCCTCGGAGCCCCCTCCATGAAGATACTCTCATACAACTGTCGTGGGCTCGCTAGGCCTGAGAAAAAACTAGCACTCCATCGGTTAGTTCAATCCAACCGTCTTGATATCATTTTCCTACAAGAGACTCTTGGCCCCGCCGCTAACATTTCTAGACTCCTGGAGAACATGCTCCTGGGGTGGAAGTTCATTGGTCTTGATGCACAACAGAGATCTGGAGGTATATCCTTCAAATTTAATGCTCGGTCAATTAAATTGATCAACTGTTGGGGTGGGGTTGGACATATTGGAGCAGACATCTTTTCAGCAGACCTTGGCGTGAATTTTAGAATTTTTAATATCTGCAGGCCATGCCACAACCGACTGGACTTTTGGGATAACCTTCTTGGGTCAAATTCTTTCTCAGCTGACCACCTGATTCTGGGTGGTGACCTTAATTTTTCTATTAGACACTCGGAGTCCTGAGGCCACCGTGCCCAAAGAGATATACTCTCAGATTATTTTTCTTTCACCCTGGATTCTCACCAGCTGATTGACATTCCCTCGGCCAAGATCCAAGCTGCCTGAAGAAATAATCAGACTAGGGAGGATAGCCTTGCTCGTAGATTGGATCATTTCCTTGTCAAAGAAAGCTTACTTGACTTGGGGCTCAGTCTTAGATCTCTGATCACCTTCCCATCTATATGGAAATCGATGGAGGAAGAGCAAGGCCCAATGGACCTTTCAAGTTTTGTTCAGCTTGGCTCAAAGAAGCTTCCTACATCAGCATGGTCTCAGACTTCTGGAAAGCCAATCCTCACAGTCTTGGTCGTAGATTGGATCGTTTCCTTGTCAAAGAAAGCTTACTTGATTTGGGGCTCAGTCTTAGATCTCTAATCACCTTCCCATCTATGTGGAAATCGATGGAGGAAGAGCAAAGCCCAATGGACCTTTCAAGTTCTGTTCAGCTTGGCTCAAAGAAGCTTCCTACATCAGCATGGTCTCAGACTTCTGGAAAGCCAATCCTCCGGGTGTCGGGGGCAATTATACTAAGGGATTCCCGCGCAACCTTTCATCACTGAAGCGACAGTCCAAACAATGGGCACACCATAAGAGGAGACAGGACGACCTATCTCTAAGACAGATCGAAAATGATTTGTTGCTTTTCGAAAATGATCAGGGGGGCCTTTTCACCTCTGCCGAACATAAGGACAGGATAACATCCCTATATTCCGCAAAAGATAACATTCTTAAAGCCCGTGAGGAAGTCTGGCGACTAAGGAGCAGGGAAGAAGGGGATGTTAACACTAAATTCTACCATAAGTTTGCAAATGGTAGAAAGGCTATTAATACTATTTGGCAGCGCCCGAATGAAGATGGATCTACTGCAAATACTTTTCCACAGTTAGCCTCTCTTGCATATTCTCACTTCAAGAGAGCTTTCAGGGCCCCTCGTGATGCAAATCTTGTTGATATTATTAGGGTGGCCCAGAACTTCCCACGGTTCGTGGAACAAGAAGAGGAAGAGGATCTATCCAAGGAGGTCACCTTAGATGAACTGGAGGCCACATTGAAGTGGTTCAAGAAGGACAAAAGTCCTGGCCCGGACGACTGGACTATTGAGTTCTACTTGCCTTCTTTGATGTCCTGGGTACAGATCTGTTGCATGTTATTGAGGACTCCAGAATCAATGGTAGAATTGAGCCTTCCATCACCTCGACCTTTATTGCCCTTATCCCTAAGGCCGACAACCCCTCCTCTTTTGATGAGTATCGCCCTATCTATCTCTGCAACTGCCTATACAAGATTATTGCCAAAATCATTGCTAATCGGCTGAGACACGTTCTTTCCAAGAACATCTCTCCAGAGCAATTTGCCTTCCTACAAGATCGACAAATTCATGACGCTGTTTGTACTGCCCAGGAAGTACTACACTCGCTCCATACCAGGAAAGGAAAAGGCATGATTCTTAAAGTGGATTTATCTAAAGCCTTTGACCGAGTAAATTCGCTATATATCAAAATGCTTCTAACTCATATGGGTTCCCCTATAATTTCATTAAATGGATCATGGGTTGTATCTCTAACATATCTTATAGTGTCCTGGTCAATGGTAGTGCATCCCCGTTTTTTCTCTCGGAGCGGGGATTTAGACAAGGCTGCCCTCTTTCTCCCCTTCTCTTTCTTCTTGTTATGGAAGGTCTCAGCCGGAATATAATGGTGGAGTTCAAAGGTGGCAAACTTCAAGGCATCAAGATCACTGACGATTGTCGACTCACACATCTACTCTTTGTGGATGATATTCTGATTTTTCTGAATGGAAGTATTGGTGATCTGACTGTCATCAGATCCATTTTCTCATTATTCATGTCGGCAACTGGTATGGAACTAAATGAGCACAAATCTACATTGACCGCGACTACATGCACACAAAGTGAGATACACTTTGCTCTCCAACGATTTAGATTCACTCTGCTGAGTCTTACTGAAGGTCTTAAATATCTGGGGTATAAGTTAAAGCCTCTGGGCTACAGAATTGTTGATTGGGTTTGGCTCATTGCTAAATTGGAAAAAAGGCTCAATATTTGGTATCTCAAATATCTCTCTCGTGTTGGTCGCCTCACTCTCATTAAGAGTGTTTTGGAAGCTACTCCTGTGTACTAGATGTCCCTAGCCTGGATACCTAGTGGAATACTTACCAAAATCCAATCCCTTTGTTGTAGATTCCTGTGGAAAGGTAGCCAGCCTGGTAGGATTTTTGCTTGGGTAAAATGGGAAGCTTTGAATTTTCCCAAAAAATGGGGAGGTTGGGGACTCAAAAAACTCGAGGATTTCTCTACCGCTCTTGCTGCAAAACTCTGTTGGTACCTGCTCACAAGTGATAGTCTCTGGGCCAAGGTTTCAATATCTAAATATATCGCCCCTCTACAAACCCTGGACTGGATCAGGAGTCCTACTAGGCATCCATCCGGGATTTCGACAATTTGGAAGGCTGTAATCAAGGCCCTGGGACCCATCAATGCCGGTCTCCCCTGGCGAATTCATTTAGGACTCAAAATTTCGGGTTGGTATCGACCCATGGATTGGGTGTGGGAATTCTCACAGCCTTCCTGTTAATCTCATACAGCTGCTTCATGATCAGAGTGTCACTCACATTGCTCATATTGTTGATAGGGAGAACACCCCCATCCTACATCAGGCTTGGAGATCGGCACATCAGCTTAACATCCCCCCACATTGGCACAATCTGTGGGAGGAGTACACTCAGGCACTCTCTGAAGCCCATATCTGCATATCTGAGGATGAAGATGAGATTGTTTGGGCCTTCTCAAAATCTGGTAGATACACTCCAAAAGTAGGTTACCTTGTACTAGCAGAGTTAAGGAAGCCACAAAATCTAGAAGACTGGTGGCAACATCTCTAGAAGCTGAAGGCTCCCCCATGCTCCAGATTATTTATGTGGTTCATCTTATAGAATAAAATTCCTACTGGAGACAATCTCATCAAGAGGGCGCAATATGGGCCACACTGGTGTTACATATGCAAAAGAGACAATGAATCTGTTTTACACCTTTTCCTGGAATGTCTAGAAGCTCGTAGGCTATGGGAATTAGTCGTCCCGATTGTTGCCCCTTCTGGCTCTTAGACAGCTTCATCTGTTATCGATGCTTGGTACTCCTAGTTTTCCTCCTCTACCTCTACCAAGCAGCGCATTCTCCTGATCCTGACCTGCTGGGCTATTTGGATCGCCCGCAACGCCCTCATTTTCCAGAACCTCACCCCTCGTTGGCCTATCATAGCAGCTAAAGCGCTAGCTGATTACGCCCTCATCCCCGATGACCCTCCTCCCCATCGACCCCGTGTAATTACTCCCGAACAAACTGATGACAGTAAACCATGGGCATATTTTGGCGACGCTGCACAAGACAATGGCTGCGGGAAGGGGGGGCATTTTGCACATCACTCATTTAGTTTGCTGATAGGACTCAGGATAGGCACCAATAATTATGCAGAGCTATCAACAGCAAAATATCTTATACAATTTGCATTGGAGAAAAATTGCACAGACCTACAACTATTTGGAGACTCCAAAATTGTTTGTGACTGATTAAATAGAAATACAAGATGCTCTACATACACTCTAAGTCACATTCTACAGGAGGCCCTGAGATTGATTGCATATTTTGACATATTTACTTGTAATCATATTTTTAGGGAGCGGAACACAGCAGCTAATGGCCTTTCCAAAGAAGCTGCGCTCCGGGAGCCGGGCACTCTGATGATTCGGGAACAACTCGATGGTGCTCATTATCAGTATTATCACCGGCCATTTATGGAAATTCAAGCATAAATTTACAGGATTTTTTATTTTTGTTTATTCATGTACATATATATATATCATCTCTCGAACAGCTTTGGTTACATAATTTTTGTTTATTATAGTTATCTCTGGTTGTTACCTCCCTGCGTGGATCAAGGTAACAACATTTCAGAACTCGAATCTCTTATTGATGACTACTTGTCATAAATATGCTCAGCATATGCATATGCATCTACAAAATGTAATTTCTTTCTATAATTGAAATTACGGTTTTTCCTAGGGGAAAAAAACAACTGGAGCTCTTATCTTGTTTTCTGAATTCATTCAAATTGCTTTTAAAAAAGCATCAGTCAGAAAAGAAATATTTGGGCACATGAGCAGAGTATGATGTCGAACATGAATAAACATGAATACTTTTACAGGCATCCATTAGATAGATCTAACAAGAATTGAGGATCTGCTGCAGCTTGGAGTGAAAAAGTTAGCTCATCTAGAGAACTATGGTGATATGCAAACATGACCAATAATGAAGCAGAATTCAGAAGCTATTAATTTTTGGTATGTTCTATGCTTAAGAGCAATTTACTTCAATCTTCTTGCTAGCCCAATATCAATATCTAGTTTAGCAATCATGTCAGCGTGATAGTAAAATGCAGATAGAAAATAAACATAAACAGTAGAAGACAAGCCAAGATAAGAGGACACAAGATGTGGCACCAGCCAGGGACAAACCCCAATGTGGGGAAACCCTTGATCAATTCTTCTTATATTCTTCAATAGTTCAACAGAGAGAGAAATAGTACAAATATACAAATCTGATATTTTATGACAGCAGCAGTAAAGCCTTGACCAGAGAAATCAATATTGCTCGAACAAACCCACCCAACATTGGCCTTCAACATTAAGCTCAATGCATCCAAAAACTACACTATTGGTTCTGCTCCTAGGAAGATCCTTCAACTTCTCAGAAGATCCTCCACATGGCAACAACAGGCTACTACAATAACGATCCAATTTGGTCAACACTTTGACCCAACACTCCACCACAAAATGTTGTTGTCCTCCACTGTTTACTTGCTACTCCTGCAATTCTAGTTAGGGCACCATATGCGGCCCTTAACCCTCCACGCTGTCAGCAAACTAAGCCCTTCTAGGGTTGCAATCCCACCTAGAAGAGTCTTCCCTTATGCCACGCTGCCTCCTGCAAGAATTGTTCACCTCAACGCTGCCTTGGAACAACCTTAGCTGCTTGCTATGGCTTGCAACCTAGCAAAGCAACTAGCTATAGCTGTGGTCACCTCCAATAGGCCCAAACAGTCACCTCAAACAGCAATATCTTGCCCTCTTCTAAACTCAGCCTACTGCCCAACAAACTTGGCCCTAGAAACAACTAACTTCGGACCTGTTTTGACCACAAAACAGTCCCTCAACCCAGTCTTAACTCTTGTCCAGCACACGGCCTCCAAACAGACCTGTCCACACTTTCCTGAAGAAAACCTTCTTCCACGTTGTCCCTTGACCTCTCCTTGCTGCGGCTAGGCCTTGCTCTTTGTTGCAGCTAGGGCTTTCTCTCTTTGTTGCGGCTAAGGCTCCTCTGCTGTGGTTAGGGCTCCTTCTCTTGTTGTAGCTAGGGCTCCTTCTCTTGCTGCGACTAAGGCTCCTTAGATCTCTCTTTCCACCACGTCCTCCTTGCGAGAAGACATACCCAAACAAATGGAGAGAGAGATCATGAGATGATGTGTTCCTCAAATGACTTGAGGTCTCCTCTATCTAAATGCGACGTTGAGTATGAGCTGGGGGGTAAAAGTGCTTGTTTAGCTTGCTGGCCGACCTTGACAAATTGTCAATAATATGAATAAATTCATATTTCCATAAATACAGGCCGAAATTGGATGATCTTTAGATCAATCCTACACCTCTCAGAGAGAAGAATCCAAAAAAAATATCAACTTCCATAAATAAGATGACCCATATGGAGTTTGGCCCTAGTTGCCAATTTTAACACTCCCTATGAACTAGGAAGAACTCCATCTGCTAATCCATTTGTTAGTCGGTACTATCTCCGCCGCCATCAATGCACTGCTCTGTACTGCTCTGCTCTGCTAACTATGAAGAAGAAGAAGTGATCAAAAATGTATCATACTATTCTCTATTGACCCAAAGTCAGTCCCATATAAAGAGAGTTTCTCATACCAATCTTACTGACCCGAAGTCAGTCCCAGATAAAAGAGTGTTTCATACCACTCCTACTGACCCGAAGTCAATTCCAATTGATCCCGGACCAATATAGGTCATCCTAGCATAGGGAGTACAGTAGTACACGATGCGTTCATCGGTAGTACTATGGTCCCTATCCTCATTTCCCTATTCATTGACCAAATGAGAGGTGCTTCCCATGAGTCCCAGACTCCATGGGTAGGATGTCTCAACAGGAAAAGGATGAACCACTCATCCTGCCTACATGTCACCATGGGGTATCACAGGGGAAGGTTGAACCACTCGCCCTGTACACAACAAATCACTAGTGGAAGGCTAGACCACTCACCCTATGGTTGTGTCTCAACGGGGGAAGGCTGAACCACTCACCCTATGGTTGCTCATCGCTCCAACAAGTACACCAGACGCTTGTCAATGGAATCTCAGATAATCTTCTTCACTTTGACTTCAGCCTTGTACTTGCTCTTTGTAGCAGTTGATGCATTTGATGGAGGCTCAGGGATTTTACCCTTTACATGATCCAGCACTTCTCATTCTTCCAATGTCAGATCAAGAGACATCTTCTATCCATGATAGTTAGACTTTTCACGGAGCTTGTCTTCAGTCAGGAAGTGGGATGAGGAACCCATTCAACCTTTTATCCTTGTCCAACTGTCTTTGGTGATTGCTCTTTCACTCTTGCTTGGGCTTTCTCTTCACCTCAGCTCTAATACCATGTTAATTTTGGTATGTTCTATACTTAAGAGCAATTTACTTCAATTTTCTTGTTAGCCCAATATCCACATCCAGTTTACAATCACATCAGCATGATAGTAAAATGCAGATAGAACATAAACATAAACAGTAGAAGACAAGCCAAGACAAGAGGACACAAGATGTGGCACCATCCAGGGACAAACCCCAATGTGGGGAAACCCTTGATCAATTCTTCTTATATTCTTCAATAGTTCAGCAAAGAGAGAGAGAGATAGTACAAATATACAAATCTGATATTTTATGACAGCAGCAATAAAGCCTTGACCAAAGAAATCAATGTTGGTCAAACAAGATGTAAATCTTCCTCTAAATGGCTCGATCAAACCCAGCAAACATCGGCCTTCAACAGTAAGCTCAATGCATCCAAAAACTATATTGTTGGATCTACTCCTAGGAAGATCCTTCAACTCCTCGGAATATCCTCCACATGGCAACAATAGGCTACTACAATCACGATCCAATCTGGTCAACACTTTGACCAAACACTCCTCCACAAAATGTTGTTGTCCTCCACTATTTGCTTGTTGCTCTTGCAGTTCTGGTTAGGGCACAATACGCAGCCCTTAACCCTCCACAATGTCAGCAAACTAAGCCCTTCTAGGGTTGCAGTCCACCTAGGAGAGTCTCCCCTTATGCCATGTTGCCTCCCACAAGCATTGTTCACCTCAACGCTACCTTGGAACAACCTTAGTTGCTTGCTATGGCCTACAACCTGGCAAAGCAGCTAGTTGTAGCTGCAGTCTCCTCCAACAGGCCCAAACAATCACCTCAAACAGCAATATCTTGCCCTCTTCTAAACTCGTCCTACTGCCCAGCAAACTTGGCCCTAGAAACAACTAACTTCGGACCTGTTTTGACCACAAAATAGTCCCTCAACCCAATCTTAACTCCTATCCAGCACACAGCCTGCAAACGGACCTATCCACACTTTCCTGAAGCAGAACTTCTTCCATGTTGTCCCTTGACTTCCCCTTGTTGCGACTAGGGCTTGCTCTTTGCTGCAGCTAGGGCTTTTGCTCTTTGTTGTGGCTAAGGCTCCTCTGCTGCAGCTAGGGATCCTTCTCTTGTTGTAGCTAGGGCTCCTTGGATCTCTCTTTCCACCACATCCTCCTTGTGAAAAGACATACCTAAACAAATGGAGAGAGAGATCATGAGATGATGTGTTCCTCAAATCACTTGAGGTCTCCTCTATTTAAATGCAACGTTGAGGATGAGCTAGGGGGTAAAAGTGCTTGTTTAGCTTGTTGGTTGACCTTGACAAATTGTCAATAACATGAGTAAATTCATATCTCCATAAATACATGTCGGAATCGGATGATCTTTAGATCAAAATCCTACACCTCTCGGAAAGAAGAATCCAAGAAAAATATCAGCTGCCATAAATAAGGTGACCCATATGGAGTTTGGCCCTAGTTGCCAATTTTAACATAAGCCTTATCCAAGGACGTTAACTAGAAATAGAGAAAGGAGTCCAAATTAGGAAACTTTGTGTCTGAGGTGATTCCAAACATGTAATTGATACCTTGAAATGTAGCAACCCTTTGAACTATGAATTACTGCAAATTTTGCACTAGAGTTAACAAATTGCTAGCTAATTTTAATATGATTCATATAATGCATATTCTAAGGGATTAGTGAAGGTTGAAGACCAGAGTTTCAATGGAGTTTCATGAGGATATAGTGGATTACACAAAGGACCCTACTGATTTTTCACTAGCCCAAAGTCGAGGGGTGAGGGACTAGGATTATTGTTTATCACTAGGTGAAAAGCTTGGGAGACTGTCAGGATCCAACTCATTTACAAAAAAATGGAACTATAGTGCAAAGCATGAAAGCAGACGAAGACAAAGTTGTGTCACATCCTATAGAGCCAAACAAGGCCTTTATCTAATCTCCAACATACCTTAGCTTAGGTAGGCAATATGCAATGGATGGATTGCTCAGTGGGATTGTCACACAATCAATTGTTTTGTATCCAAAAGAACAGCTACAAATCATTATTCACTCCAAGATTACTTGGGAGCGAGAGCGAGAGCAACACTTTCAGAAGCTCTTGGTTTGGGACCGTTTTTTATATAATATATATTTTTTATATTTTGATGCATATATGTCAACAAAAACATGTAGAATGATGAATTAGATATAATAAAACATTGATTGAACCATATAACAACAATCATCTAGAAGTTATAATCTTCATCAACCACGTTCACAAGTTAGTAACGTACAACATATTGAGTCTCATGATTCATCAATCTTAAAGTTTCAAGCTTTCAAAACTCAATATATAACATTTATCATAATTGATCACCAAAGTGTGAACCAAACACCCAGACCAAAATATGTTGGGGTATTTATACTCAATAATTGCTCCTGTTGCCTTACAATTAGCAGCATTATCAGTGATGACTTGGATGACATTGTATGGCCCAATGCATACAATTGTTTCAAGTGATGGTTTTGCAATGTTGATGTCGGTCTTGAACTTGTCTAAGTAATCACATGCTGAAAGAAAGATGGCACCACTAACAGACACAGCAAGAACACTTATCAATGGCTTGCCTTTTACATTTGTCCATCCATCAGATACAATGGGCACCCCATGCTCAGTCCAAGAATTTGTCATTCTACTCAAAGAATGTGATATTTTTGCTTCTTCATGATCAAGTCCAACGGTTCTAGCCTTGTCATACCTAGGGCTTTGGTATCCTTTAGGGGCATCATTTATGGCAAGAACATTGAATGGTATCCCACATGCATAAAGAAACCGGTAAACTTTTGAATCCACATCATTCCTACACCCTTCATCAAGGAAATTTGATATGGTTCTATGCCTTAAAGAGATGTTTGGTGACCCTGTGCCTCCATATCCACTGCTATGGGAGGATGCTAAAGGAGTTCTTTGTGCAGTTGATGCGATTGTGAGCTTGGTTCAAAGATATCCTTTGATTTTTTAGATTTGTATTGGGCTTCCTCCTCTTCCCTTATGTATTTGGCTATATCTATTGCTGACACACTTGTACAAGTTTTGATTCCTATTGTTTTATCTTCATCCCATGCCCTTTTCCCACAGAGGTGCCTTCTGGCACGGGTGTATGACCCTGTGTAAGTTTTACTGCAATGGGGACAGCCAAATTTAGTGGTTCCACCCCCCTTCCCTACTTCAGGCCTAGAAACATATTTCCACAATGGGGTTTGGTCTTATTTAATTTTTTGGGTTGAATAATGTTCACTCTCTTCCTCCTCACCAAGGTACTCCTCTCTAGGGTTTTCATCAAATCCACTATAACCCACTTCTTCATCCTCTTCTTCATGCTCAACCCTCCTCATTCTACTCTCCAACACCATAATAACCAAAAAATGAACCAAGAAAAAGAAAATGCCAAGCCATATAACCATGATGTTTAGAATTTGAAGTTTCGAATATGCAAAAAAATGGAGGAATGGGAATGGGAAATAGAGAAAAGAATTATGTATTTATTTAGCAATGAACATAAAAATTAAAAATTAAAAAATTAAAAAAATAAATAAATAAAAATTTGCTAGATTAGAGTGTCCTACCTCTTTGGCCTTCAATTACATGCTCCTTGATCTCCCCTCTCACCAAGATCCTCTCTCACCAAGCACCTCTCTCCAAGCTTCAAACTCTCTCTTGCTCCAAACTCTCTTGCTCAAGCTCTCAATGGATGAAGTGAATAATGGGAGGAGAGAGGATCTATTTTTCCCCCTCCCCTTTCCCTCCCTTTCCCTCTCTCCTCTCCACCGCCGGCGTCACCCTCCCTCTCGGTCTTGACCCTTTTTTTCCGCTGACCGGGAGCGTTGTTTCAAGGGGTGCAGAGCGAATGCTCCCAAAAACGATTCCATTAAGGCAGGGATCATTTTTTTTTCAAGGATCGCGCTCCAGAGCCGCTCTCGCCCGGAGCACAAATTGGGAGCGGGGGGGGGCCGCTCCCCCGCAACCCTAATTCACTAACACACTCTATAGTTAAAGATCCACTTTATTCCTTATAGGAGGCGAAGGTCACTTCTGGTAACTCGGATCTGGGAAGGGAGATGGAGTGTTTCTATGGTAGTGCAGGGTTCATAAGAAAAGGAATAGACTTGGGCACTTTGAATGGAGAATTGTTGGGTAACCTGATGAACCAGTCAATTGCAGGGCGAGTAAAGATGAAATAGGTGCATGGGGTGGTGTAGCAAAATAAAGCAACTATCAAAATAGTCCCAGCAAAAGATGTTTGTTTGGAGCAAATCCAAGAATTTTTAGGCGAAGTTCTTGAATGGTGTTGTCACTAATGTCAACATCGGTTATTGAACGCTCTTAATATTTGTTTGGGTTACATCGGTTGAAAGCTCCAAAGGAAGAAGCCCCAAAAAACCCTAGAATTTGTCAATTTTCCACTGTTCTACGTTGTTACAATCACTTTAGCCCAATTCTTTTCTTCAATTAGCAATTACTTTCAAATCAATTTCAATCTTCCAATTACAAATAGCAATTGTAGATACAACAATAAATACAATGTACAACAAAGGAAAATCAAGACCAATAGGAGACACAAGATTTGGTCAAAGACCATGAGAAAACCCCACAAGGGGGAAAACCCTTTCAAATTCTTCTTCTTATTAGATTGTCATAAAATGTTCGGCAGAGAGATTACAATGATCCAATTCACCAACCAAGAATCAAAGGTCAACAGCTTTGACTTTCCAACAAACCAATATCCAAAATCCAAGAGATGACTACAAAAGTCAAATCTGGTCAAACTGTCAAATCTAGTCAAAGTCAACAGCAGTCAAAGATGCCCTAACCAATCTTGAAATTAGTGGTCAAACTCCTCCAAAAGAGCTCATTCAAAGGTCAAAATATTTGGTCTCCTTTGCTAGTCAAAATCAAGTCAAAGCAACTCCAAACAACTAAGTCAAACCTAGTCTATAGAGAGAAAATTTGCAGTCAAAGTCAGTCACCCTGCCCAGAAATCCTCGATATTTGTGCCAAAGAATGCAACCTCCAAGAACAAATCCAAATCAGAAGTCAAACCAATTCAAAATAAGCCAAAATATCAAAAGGCCATCGCTGGTCAAAGACAGATTTTCAACCCTCCTAAAATTCTCTCTCCTCCTCACACATGTGAATGAAGACCTGCAATTTCAGACTTGTACGAGCCTCCAATAGAAGATGTGTGAGTGGTGTGTGTCCAAATGATGATGCCTTGACTTGTATTTATATGCTTCTTTGGAGACCCAATTTGTCTTTAAAGCTGACCTATAATTTTGTGCACGTGTGGGTTTTCACATTAAAAATATATTTTTCCTTAACCAAATTAAATTCTTCCAAGGACAAAGAGGGTCTTCTCTAGATGAGGAAGGTTGTCCAAAAGAGGGAGTTTGTCCCTAAGCTGCCAAATTAACAAAAGCCCCGCACTTGTTTCACTTTTTGAGGACAAAGATTAGTCGGATTACTCCTAAGATCACCATCATTGGATGCTCCTCGTCGAGCCAATTCCAGAGGTATATGCCACACCACAAGAGCCCTCACGGTTTGAGAGATATCTTTGTTTGAATATGAAGCACCCACCTCGTGGTCAAAAACCCCAAGAAATGGGTGACATGGCAACTTATCATTTGTTCATGGGCTTAGAAGAAATTTACCATAATTAAAGGATTAATAATTGAAGGAATTATTCATGGGCCTAGAATAATTTTCAAATCATGATTGGAGAACTAATTATATTAAACGATTTTAATTTTTGGACCAATGTTTTGGCTCCATTCTAAAATTCAAATTCAAATTTGAATTTATTGGCCTTCCCTCCTAAAAATTTATCAAGTCGGTTAGCTCTCATATGGTGTCCTCCAAAGTATATAAAGACACAACGTCTCACCTCCAAGGCATGCATTCAACAGATATTTATTGAATGATCCAGCTCTGAAATTTCCTTTGGCCCTAAGGTGCATTGAAGATCAGTCAATGAAGGCTTACAGTGAGAGTTTATGGCCTATGATTATGATTTGTGGTTTTGGGATTCGTTGGAATATAACAAGGTCTATTTTTTGCAGGTGAATTTGCATCGGTGTAAGCTCGCTCTAATCATACTCTGAAATATTGTGATCTGAGGCATTCAATCTTCTATCCGCGGTTGTGAGACAGGTCGAAGTTTGGGAAGATGGTATAATGTTTATATCTTTTGGGGCTTTTCATTGGGAAAATTGAAGAGGATTTCTGTGACCAAAATTCAATTGTTTGCAGCTTTGTTCACAGTTGAAAATGTTTATTGTCCCTTAAGGGTTTCACCAACTAATACAGTCACATTTTGGGCACTCACATGTCCTTGTTTGAGGTTTCGTATAATATAGTTTTGGCCCTCTTATGAATTAATCTGAACGGATCGAACCCTAGCCTATAATTCGTGCTTGCAGCCCTATGTGATTTTGGAAGAAGGAATAAATTTTGAAGGAAGGGTTTCATTTCAGTAATCATGGTTTCATATGAATCTAAGGTATCACTAATCCATGGAGTAGTTTGGGCCTATACCTTATTAGAATAATGCTATTTAGTGTTTAATGCTCATTCTTATTAGTTGTTTCTATTTTTATCTTTTTAGCAGTTTCTTAGAAGAAACTGGTTGTTTCTATTTCCTAATAGAAACTTGATGTTTCTATTTCTATAAATATCTTTGTATTACTTATTGGGCTTCATTTGCTCATGTGATTCAATTCAATTCATTCATTGATTATGGTATCATAGCACAGGTATCTTTCGAAATAATTTTTCATTGCTTGCAAAATTTTGTGTCTCATTTCGAAATTGCTCTTGGAATCTGAAGGCGGCTCTGGTTATTCCCATTCTACAAAATTAGTGTTGTTTGGGAGACTGGCAGTGAATTCGCGGATAATCTTCGACGTCGAGCAACTCAAAAGAACTCTGAAAGGCGACGTCTGAATCATTTCTTCGCTGTCAGCCGCCAACGACTTCTAGCTGATGTACGTCCGGCCGGCCAAAAAACGCCTGTGGATCTCGAAATCCATCTGCATTTCGTCTTCCTCGAAGCATTCTCCAATCGAACCCTCACAGCGGGATCACGGCTTCAGATCCCACAGAACCCCCAACGCATCCATCTCCGAGGAGGTAGCAGATCCAATTAAAGTCGCGGACAGCGCGGAGAACAGCAGCAAGGCGAAGAACAGGAAGATTGCCTTTCCCATCTCAGTCGGAAAATAAACCTCAGGAGATTCGAACCTACGACGATAGATTGCGCAAAACTCTCTGGGTTTACTGAAATAGGAGCGGCGAGAGATTTTTGAGTCTTAGCAGGCACTTGAAATCTTGACCAGTAGGATACACGGAAAGGCGACGTCCGAATCAGCGCTTGAAATCTTGACCAGCGAGATACACGGAAAGGTGACGTCCGAATCATTTCTTCGTTGCCTCCGGTTGCTTTGTTTGCAGAAGCTTGTCGTTCACCGTCGATGGCGGGCACAATCGGGTGTGTGGAAGCGTGAAGGGCCCGACAGGGGTTGTGCGGATTCACGCAGGAAAACTGCGGTTTTTTAAAATATTCGAATGAAACCATTGGTGTTACCTTGGGAATGAACTACGAGAGGGCGACCCCATTACAAGCTTAGATATGCCAAACTGTGAAATAGATTTCACTATTGCCTCCGGCAGATTGAACTCTTCAAAAACCATACTTTCCAGTTGCACTTGTTTACTGTCACAGAGCTCCCGATACTGCCTCAACATCTCCTCGGTCCCAATATCCACATATTTCCGGTAAGCATCTGCAACTTTGTTGTTGACTTGTGCGATTGGAATATAGTTCCCCATTGGACTGGGAATTGCACGAATTGGGGTTCAAATATGAATGAGGGTAATGGTCTGTCCTGGAGAGACCAGTTTATGCAGAGCCCATGCGAACGCGCGCAGACTTTTCAAGCCACAGTTAACAGCAACAACAACAAATTCATGACTGGCTAGAGGGGATGAGTCGCTCATTACAGTAATCATATTGATTACAGCAATTCACTCTGCCCTTTAATTCTGGTTTCCATTTTTAAACACGTGGGTTTTGTTTTATAACACGCAGGCTTTGCTACTATACTACAAGAATTTTTCTCTAGCAAGGGTTCAACGGTATCTATGACAATGTGTTTATGGTGTAACTACGGTTCAAACAGCGTGTGTATTGGACAGCGTGTCTAATTCTGTGCGAGCGTATTTAATTTTGGGAATGTTTTCTTTTATCAAAGGCTGAAACGAATTGTTGAAGGCCTCTTTTGTCACTCTTTCGGGTGTATACTAAGGCGGTGAAGTTGATTTCAGTTTTCTCTCTTCAGTAGTCAATTTGGTATTTCCTGGACAACGAACCTGTCAGATTTTGTCCAGATCAGCTAGCATCTGCATTGAAATCCATGCCCTCCTTTATTGTTTTCTGTGTCTTGGGAAACATGCAGATGGCCTCACTAACCAATCTGATGTTAGAGGGCAATCAAACCCTTTAATGGCACCAATTATAACATCTCGAAACAAAGAATGTTGACCATTTTTGAATATAGGCGTCTTGACCAGCTTGTTTTGGGCAAAGAGCTCAGTCCTGGTACACCTGGTACAGATCAAGATAAATTTGATGATCGAAATCGAGAGGCTGTTATGCTTCTCAAACTCTTAGTGACTGATGATCAGCTACCACAAATTCCTTCCGGCAAGACAGCTGTCGAAATTTGGCAACATTTGAAGGAACTGCATGAGACATCCGACAAAAGCAGAACTTTTTTTCTCAAGAATCAGTTGTTCTCCATCATGATGGAAGAGCATATGTCTTTACAAGAACAATTTAACAAGATTAAAGACATTTGAGATCAACTCGAAGCCATTGGTCGGACCATGGAGGAAGAAGATATGGTAGTCATCACTCTAAAAAGTCTACCAAAACCTTATGAGAACTTCATAGAAACACTCAACATTACCTCCACTAATGTTGATCTGAAGTTTCCGGAGTTATGCACCAAACTCATGCAGCAGGATCGTTGGAAACAACTGTTTGGTAGTGGTGCCTCATCAGCCTCCTCAAAAAAGCTTTTGCTGCCAAATATCAGTCCTCTCAGTCCTTTCAGCAAAAAGGTTCTTCTCAGTTTTTTGATCTTGCTAGGAAGAAAAATGTCAGTGTAATTACTGTCACAAATTCAGCCACATGAAGAAAGATTGCCGACAGAGGATTGCTTTTGAACAAAAGAAACAGGGACGGCCCCATCAGATAGCGAATGTTGCAGAACATTCCGAGCAGACAGAATCTGCCTTTTATGCCTTTATGGCTAAAAGGTCTTCAAATCATGTCCCGTCTTCAGCCTGGTACGTTGACTCTGGTGCATCACGCCATTTCTCTCACAGGCGTGACTGGTTTATTGACTTCTCACTTTTCAGTGATTCAGTAGTATTCGGTGGAGGTGAAGAGTACATAGTGGTTGGCAAAGGTACAGTTCAGATCCAATCTGGTGGGCGCACACTCATCTTTCTGAATGTGTACTATGTTCCTGGTATGGAAATTAATCTGCTATCTGTCAGCGAAATTATGAGGAAGTCTCCTTAGCGTGATGTAGTGTTCAATGCACACAAGTGCTCCATTATCGACAGGGACACTAGTCTTACGGTTGCTGTTGGCCTAGAGGATCATGGTCTATAAGCTTCTTGACACTGGAGATTCTCCAGAAGTAGCTCTAGCAGCCCATGTTTCCCCCATCAGCACTCTATGGCATCAGCGATATGGGCATCTAAACATGCAGTATCTCTCTCAGCTCTCTCGGGAGGGACTTGTGTCAGGGTTACCTGATATTCAGACTCAGCAATTGGGAGTATGTGGTGCCTGTCAAGCTAGCAAGCAACATCAGTCTTCATTCAAGGATGGAGAATCTTGGCGCGCATCTAAGGTACTCCAGTTAATTCATGCTGATATTTGTGGTCCTATGCATACATCTTCTATCAATGGTTGCAAATATTTTTTGCTTATTGTAGATGATTTCAGTAGAAAGATGTGGGTGTATTTTCTAAAATATAAATCTGATGTATTTAGTACCTTTCAAAAGTTTAAATCCTTAGTTGAAAAAGAGTCTGGTTGTAATATCATAACTCTCAGGACAGATAACGGGGGGGAATTTTGTTCATCTGCTTTCTCCAACTTCTGTGATACTCATGGCATCAAACATCAGTTAACTACACCCTACACTCCTCAAGAGAACAGTGTTGTCGAACGCTGTGACCGTACAGTTGTTGAAATGGCTCATTCCATGTTACAACACAAGAATGTTCTGAACAAATTTTGGGCTGAAGCAGTATTTACTGTTGTCTATCTTCTTAACCGATCACCTACTCAGGTTGTTAAGGGGAAGACTCCCGAAGAGGTTTGGTCTAGCCATAAGCCTAAAATCAGTCACCTCAAAGTATTTGGCTCAGTTGCATATGTTTGGATTCCAGCTGCTAAGTGCTCTAAGTTGGATTCCAAAAGCCAGAAACTCATGATGACAGGGTACAGTGATCATCACAAGGCCTATAGGTTGATAGATATAGCCACTGGTCGTCTGAGCTTCAGTCGTCATGTAGTATTTGATGAAGACAGAGGATTCTTTCAGTCTCCTCCTTCTAAGCAATGTTCTGAGGATTAGCCTCACAGTGTTCTTCTTCTAGTAGGTCCACCTGATGGGAGGGATGATGCAGCATCAGTATTTGATGATGCACTACCTAAGCTTCCTCCGGAAAATAACCCTCCTCCTGCTACTCCTATTGTTCCTGAGCCTTCTCTGCCTCCTCCTGATATTGGTTCCTCTGCTCTCCGGCCTAAATGGTGGGCTAAAACCATTGGTGATCTCCAGGATAATGAGCTCCTTGAAGGTAGAACTTCTAGACATAAGAGCAAACAGCAGTCTACAGTAAATTTTGCTCTTATGGCTAACTTCACAGTATTTTTCAGCCTCAAACCTATTTAGAGGCTAAGGGTACACCTGCGTGGGAACAGGCTATGGACGCTGAATTCCATAGTCTTCAGAAGAATCACACTTGGACTCTTTCTGATCTTCCCGAAGGGAAAAAGCCCATTAGCTGCAAATGGGTGTATAAAGTGAAATACAAAGCAGACAGAACCCTAGACAAGTATAAAGCTCGCCTTGTTGCTCGAGGATTCTCACAGAAGGAAGGCATTGACTATGAGGAGACCTTTGCTCCTACAGCCAAGATGAGTACCATACGGCTTGTCCTTGCCTTAGCAGCTCAATTCAATTGGAAAGTCCATCAGATGGATGTAAAGAGTGTTTTTCTGAATGGTGACTTACAGGAAGAAGTCTACATGACGCAGCCTCCAGGATTCAAGGTTGTCGGTCAAGAACAGAAAGTCTGTAGATTAGTCAAAGAACTCTATGGTCTGAAACAAGCTCCTCGGGCTTGGTACATGAAAATTAATCAGTACCTCACAGATCATGGTTTTCAGTGGAGTCCATCTGATGTAAACCTATATATCAAGCATACCGGTGATGATATTCTGTTTGTGGTTGTCTATGTGGATGACTTTATCATTACTGGCAGCTCAACAAATTTGATCCATGGGATAAAACAGGATTTGTGCAGCACTTTTGATATGACAGATTTAGGACTTCTTCATTATTGTTTGGGGTTGAAGTCTGGCAGACTGAAAACAACATCTTTCTCTCTCAGTCCAAGTATGCCAGAAATCTTGTGGACAGATTCAAAATGCAGGATTGCAAACCTGCCACGACTCCTATGGAACCAAGGCTCAAACTTTCAGCTCAGTCATCCTCACCCCTTGTGGATGAAACCTTATTCAAGGAATTAGTGGGCAGCCTCATCTACCTTACTGCCACTAGACCTGACATCAATTTTGCAGTGAGCTACATTTCTTGCTTCATGTCAGCTCCTAAGGTTGATCATTGGATAGCAGCGAAGCATGTGCTACGTTACGTGTGTGGCACTCCTGATTATGGACTTCTGTACACTCGAAGTTCCAATCCTATACTCAGTGGTTACACAGAGTCACAGATTCTGACTGGGCCGGTTCGGTTGATGACCGTAAATCTACAGCTGGGTATGTGTTTAATCTAGGATCTGGTGTTGTCACCTGGACTAGTAAGAAGCAGCAGGCAGTGGCTCTCTCCTCAACAGAAGCAGAGTATAGGGGAGCAGTTAAGGCATCTTGTGATGCAGTTTGGCTTCGACGTATGCTTGCGGATATGCATGTTTTCCAGATAGGTCCTACTCCCTTGTTCTGTGATAATCAGGGAGTGCTCAAACTTGCCAAGAATCCAGTCTTTCATGAACGAACAAAGCATGTGGAAACCCATTGTCACTACATTCGCCAGCTTGTTGAAGACGAATCCGTCCAGTTGCGATATGTTTCTACAACGGAGCAACCCGCCGACATCTTCACTAAGCCTCTTGGTCCTGATAAGTTTGTACAATTCAGAGGGTCTATCGGTGTCGTAAATAGATTGAGCATTAAGGGAGGGTATTAGAATAATGCTATTTAGTGTTTAATGCTCATTCTTATTAGCTGTTTCTATTTTTATCTTTTTAGCAGTGTCTTAGAAGAAACTAGTTGTTTTATTTCCTAATAGAATCTTGATGTTTCTATCTCTATAAATATCTTTGTATTACTTATTGAGGTTCATTTGCTCATGTAATTCAATTCAATTCATTCATCAACACAAAATAGATAGATATATTAATGATGTTCGAACCTCAATAAGCACACTTGAACTATGCTCATCTCAGCCATGTACTATGTGCCCTAATTAAGGCTAGCTGAATCTTGCGAGCAACTCATGAGTCTGTGATGAACGAAGAGCAACCTGTGTACATGGTCTATGCAATCACTGACCTGTAGCGTGTTGGCAAAGATTTGGCACAGGAATCGAATTATGGTGCACACATCTAAGTTGTCGTAAATGCCTAGGTAGAGAGCTGGAAACGTCGTTCTCCGAATCCAAAACGGATTCTGGCACAAAATGGCACTAAATGGTGGAAAAACATAGTGCTGCCATTTTGCATATGTCGGAAACAGCAAGTCCATATTAGCATGCGTTTTGGGGTTTTTTGGCAGGGTCTGATCCGTTTCCGAAAATCTGGTTACGGATCCAATAAAATCGTGATCTGTATCCATATTTCCGGAAACGGATCATGCTATTGGGTCGCCAGGAACACATTAGAAAAGTCGGGGAAGTCAGTGTTTAAAATTTAATTGACAGTGGGATTAGGGTTTTAACATCTAAGTTGTCAGAAACGCCTAGGTAGAGGGCTGGAAACGTCGTTCTCCGAATCCAAAACGGCACTGAAAAGGTGGAAAAACATAGTTCTGCCATTTTGCATATGTCGGAAACAACAAGTTCGTATTGGCATGTGTTTTGGGGTTTTTTTGGCAGGGTTTGATCCGTTTCCTTTCAGAATCATCCATCAATATTATGTGTAATAGTCGTAGGTGAATTTCTACAACCCTCTTTCGGTAGCCCTATTCCAACCCAACCAGATGCTTTCTTTCAAAAATAAAAAATGAACATGAAATTAAAAAATTACCTTTTCATGATGGCTTTTCATTATAATATAAATAACTGCAACATCAACACCCTGCATATTGTATAAATCCATCTCCACGACATTCACTACCAAGGTCCTTCTTCTTCTTCATACATATCAGGGTCTTCATACCTTCTCCATGGAGATTTCATAGCTAATCCTTCTAATTGTTATCAGATGTCGATTATTCATCTTATCTCAAGTGACTATAGGTACATCTTTACTAACTATTTTTCCAGCTTCATCATATACTGCTTCCTCAGGATGAGATACATAGTTCCTTCATCATAGGAACAATGGTTACCAACCACCTCATATTCTTCATGAGATCATGTAATGTTGATTCCATCATGTTATCATATAGAAGAGTTCAAGGCATATTGTATTTATGCCTTCATGTATCATTCATAAGGAAGAATCCCTTCTTCTTCAATCATGCTCATGAGATAGAGCATTCTAACCATTCTATTGCAATTAAGTGATGACATGGTTTTATCCATCTATCAAAATTAACAAATATATACATACATCTTCCTTCATGTGATCATCCAGGCTTTTTCAGCAGCTTCCCTTTTCTTTGCTTAAAGATGAAAAATGCTTCAACATACCTTCATCCTTCTAAACTGTGGATCCCAAATGTAGACTATCTATGTGGTGCTTCTTCAAGTAGTGATCAACCTTTTAACAAAGATTCCAACGGAGGATCTTCCTTATTCTGCAAATGCTTCTTTCTAATGATGATGAAGTGTGACAATCTCTTATCTTCCTATTCTTGCTAGATGACTTACTTCAACCATATAAACTGCTACTCCGGCTTATCCTTCCATGCTTCTAGAATGATGCCATCTTAATACTGCTATATCTTATTTTGACCATAATGCTTCCTACCATGACTTGCTAACTTCTATATAGTTGAAAATAAACAAATTATGTTAGAGACCTTTAATAGTAGAGGTCTTGGTAAACAAAAGGTAGTTTGGAAGCAACTTGACATCCCCTGGAGTGATTTGAAGTTGAAGCTAATATCTCCAGACTTCATAGTACTTGCAGTTTTTTGAATAAACATACCATGTTATTTGGCAGCTAAACCTCAGCTCTTTGATGTGCTTTCATACTTTACATGATTTTTTTTAATCAATCGAAATTGGCAATTACTTCCGCCTAATTGATTTTCTAGTCCATTGCCTACATAAATTAAGTCCCTACAGTCACAAATATTAATTTCCAGACTTCAAGCTTGCTGTTTTTGGTTCTTTTGCAGACAGATTTGCACAAGATTTGAAGCATTTTCTGTGTTTAGAGTAGATTTGCACAGTTAAGTTACAATTAACCATTTAGTTGTAAATCAGCATCATAGCTTGCTGTCCGAATGTATTTCACATGGATTTCAGATCTGATTTGTATATTAGTGCATAGTTATTCTTGCAGATTGGAAGAGTATGTTGTCTCCCAGGTTTATATTTCATCTCTGGATTGCACAGGGATTCTCCCCCTGATGCTTGCAAGAACTAGCCCAACGTCCAGAGGGACTATGGAAGGTGTCATTGACACCTTCCCTAGTTATCTTTTAACCGGACAGTTTTGACTGTTAACACCTCTTTTGCACTCCATGGATTATACACTTCAACAGCATTTACATAACTTCAAAATAAAGTGACCATTAATTTCCTCTATAAACTTGTCGTTTACTTCCTAGCCCTTATATGACACCTACTTTGATTGACCCAATGTTGAAATTAAGAATAACTATGTGAATAATAAAGTTGTCTTCATCTATATTCCCAGTCACATTTGCAAATGAATCGAAGAAACCATCTGGTGGATACCAATATATCAAGTTAAATTTCAAAACATAACTAAATTTAACATGTCCTTGAAAATATAACCATAAAGAAGGATGATCACGCATACCACAAAGCGTTTTCCACTAGGCCCTTTGTTAAGACTCTTGATAGGCTGATTTTGTGAACGTGCCATTTTATTTGATGAAAGAATCCAAACTTTTGCTTCAACCTTGAAATCCAAACATAATACCTCCAAATCTGACTCTTATCTGCATGTGAAAAGATTATTTTTTAGAACTAGAAATTTCTACCTCATTTTTTAATGGTACATGCATAGCCTTCAATTAATCTCTTTTTTCATTATTCTCTGTGAAATGATCTCAAATGTAAACTGTTGCAAACAGTGAGCTCATCAAAAAACTTCATTCTACATATAGCATTATATAATTCTTATAAAACTTCAAGAGATACATTACAAAGAGACATCAAATGAGTGAACTATTTTCTAAGTTTAATCTAACAATGTGGAATGCATGATGCCATTATGGTAAAAAAAATGCATAGTTCACAAATAATAATCAGTGAAGTATTACATAAAATGTGTTGAAAATTGGTCGTCATTGATGCCAACCCAAGCAGCAGCAGAAAAAACCCGCTTTCAATGACACAAGGACAAGGAAGATCAGGGTTTTTTGGTAGGTGCCACAACTTATAACTCCTCACGGTTGAGGAGATATGCCAGATCAAAGTTTGTGCCCCAAATGTGTGGCCAAGGAGCCCCAAATAGATATTGAAAGTCAGCTTGGTGATTGGGCAATGTTGAAATAATGTTGTTTATTATCGTCCGTGTAGATTTACTTGTCCATCTATAAGGATTAATGAGCCCCAAATCAGCTCCAAATATCAAATTAAAATAAAATTTTCTATCTCCTAAAATCGGCCTAAATGGAAATTGATTTTTGGCTCCAAAATCAATTTAATTTAAAATTCAAATCCGTTATGGAGGGTCGACTCCATAACCTCTTGAACTGGTCAGCTTGCCTCTCTAGAAAGCTCTTCAGCCTCTTTAAATAGGGCTCGTCTGCCCTCCAATTAAACCATCTTGTATGCACTTAATTGATACAACTCTTCGGTTGTGTGCGCCCTTGTGTAGTCACATCAAGCTAAAGAGGAGGTCAGGATTGAAGAAGGTTTTTGGGCTTAATGTGTATATCTTTTGTTTATGGTTCTTCGTTGGGGTATTGAGCACCTTCTGAGGCATTCTAACTTTTCTGAGGCAGATCTGAGTGTATTCTCCGAGGCACTTCGTGGGCATATTCTCCCAGATCTAAGCTATACTCCAGTAACAGACACATAGGCCCTGAGGTCCTATTTCGGCCTCCCTGTGGCATATCTCCTGAGGCATATTCGGAGGGTAATTCTGAGCTTAATAACTGATACCGTAGGCAAAATTCTTGGATGCAATTTGTGTATTTTGACTACTTTTTGTGGCTAAATGTTGAGCTAACTCGACTCCTGTTGTTAAAATTGGCAACTAGGGCCAAACTCCATGTGGATCATATTATTTATGGCAGCTGATATTTTTATTGGATCCCTCTCATTGAGAGGTGTAGGATTGATCAAAAGATCATCCGATTCCGATAAGTATTTATGAAGTTATGAATTTATGGAGTCAACCAACAACTTATGTAGGCTCAGAAGCCCAACAGTCATGTCTATTCAACCTCTAAGTCTTAGTATAAATAGAAGAGGACTTCAACTCATTTCTACACACACTTGGATCTCTTCCTCTCTCTACTTGTCTTTGGGTTTTAGTAGGAGGTGAGATCCTAAGGAAAAGCCAAAAAAGCCGAAACTGCCGGAAAAGCCAGAAAAGCCGGAAACACCAGAAAAGCCGGAAAAGCCGGAATTGTCGGAACTGTCGGAAAAGCCGGAACTGTCAAAACTGCTGGAACTACCGGAACTATCGGGAACTGTCGAAACAGTCGAAGCATCTGTCTCCGAAGGAAGGCAGCATGATGTATGAGATCATGGGCAGCGTAATAAGCAGCATGATGATATGAGCTTGGGTAGCATAATGATGCATGACGATATGAGCATGGGCAACTTGATGATGAATAAGACCATGGAAGATGCAGAATGATGAGCAGCATGAAGATGAGAACAGCTCAGTCATCAAGTTTCAACACGCGACAGTACAGCAAGGTGTCACACGGTAATGTGCAACAAATAGATGAGATGCAGCACTATGATAGGTGAACGAGTCACCTTAGAGAATCAGTTGAAGCAATATGTCTTCAACTGATCTCATGTCGATATCAAAAGTCAAAGTGATCAAATTCTATTGTAAATGTACTATCTCTCTCACTTTCTCTGTTGAACTTTGAAGAACATAAAAGAAGAATTGATCAAGGGTTTCCCCACATTGGGGTTTGTCCCTGGCTAATGCCACATCTTGTGTCCTCTTGTCTTGGCTTGTCTTCTGCGATTTATATTTATGTTCTATCTGCAGTTTACTTTATGCTGATGTGATTACTAATGTGGAAAATAAATTGAAATAAATTGCTCTAACATAGAACATACCTAAAATTAACATGGTATCAGAGTTGAGGCAAAGACAATGCTCAAGCAAGAGTGAAAGAGCAATCACCAAAGAAAATAGGGACAAGACAAAAGGATCAATGGGTTCCACATCTCTCTTCTAAGTTCACAAAGGGTGAAGTCGAAGCAGAACATATTATCAGCATGGCGTAGCAGAAGTTTCTGATGGCCCATCTAAAGATAACTTCATTGGGAAGTTCGGATCTAAGGGTGGAAGGAAAGGCGGATGCCTTGGTTGCAATAAGTTCGGTCATTATGTGAAGGAGTGTCAGAAGGTAATGCAGGTCATCAAGGAAATGGTCAACTCTTCAAAGAAAGCAAGGAACCCCGAATCACTTTTATGTACCTGATCACAAGAAGAACCTGGTGTCCATCTCGGAAATGGAAGTCAAAGCTTTCAGGGTGGCACTCATTAATGGAAAGTTGTGTGTTTGGAAATAGAATTTTCAAAGATGTTTTTGAGTTCAGGGTTGTATCAAATTGCAAGAAGTCACGTAGCACCGAAGGTCTAGGAGCCAGATGGTGACAAGGATGCCTAAATTCAAAAGGAGCATGAAAGTACATGTCTGAGATGTACCGAAGGAAAATCTTACAAGGGGACCATTCCCTTCATGTAGCAGGTCCACAAGTCTGGAACAACCCAAGGGGTCTAAGATTGATAATCAGGAATCTCACATATGTAGGTGGAAGAAAGCCCTCTGTGGCTTGAAGCAAAACACCCCGAGCATAGTATGAGAGGATCAATAGCTGTCTGATAAAGCTGAGATTCACTAGGAGTGAAACGGATCCAAAACATCCGAAGGTTGTGGATGATAGACCTCTCATACCAACACCTTATGAGGACGACCTACTTCTAGTAGGTGCAGACCCTCTCATTTGCAGAAGTAAAAGGGAGTTGGATTCCAGATGTGGAATGGTGAACTACAAGCCTGTGACTACCTCAAGGATCTTAACTTTCAAAAGTTATATGGTAGTGATGTCGGACCAGATTTGGGAAATGCCTCTGAATCTCATAAACTCATCCGCGTTGATGTTCTTGGTGAACTTCTGTCCAGACATATGTTTTGCAGTTAGCATGGTGAGCTCATATTTGGTTAAACCTCACTGGATTCGTGCCAAGAATCTTCTGAGATGTCTTTGGGGCACAATCTCTCATGGATTGAGAGACACTGCCGGAAATATGAAACTACATGATTATTCGAATGTTGATTGGGCAGGCAATGTGGAGGATCACTAGAGCACTTCTTAGTGTTGTTTCTCTTTGGATTCTGCTTCGATATCATGGATGAGCAAGAAGCAGAAGTCGGTTTTTATAAGCACCGCTGAGACCGGATACATATCTACGAGTATGATCTCGTACGAAGCTGCCTGGTTGGGGAAGCTCTTCAAGTGAGCTATTTGTACCACTGTGATTCTCTATGACAACCAGAGGTGGGATTCGATTATTGAGGAATCCTGTATTCGACGATTGCTCTAGCAGATAGACATCAGATACTACCTTATCTGGGATATGGTAAGTCTATGGGCAAGGAAGCTCCATCACTATGAGATGATGTACAAGTCACTACACTTTGTCTAAGCCCCAGGGGAAAGATCAAATCTGTGATTTTCCCGAACGACTTGGAGTCGTCAAGAGACCCTTGTACAAGGGTCCTGCATGTTGTATACACTGAGCTCTGGGGGCTGGTGGTTCTTACTGGAGCAACATACGACCACAGGGTGACTCACCCTCCCCTGGTGGTGCGCACTAGGACAGGATGATTCGCTCTCCTGTGGACAGGATGATTCGCTCTCTTGTGGGACAGGATGATTCGCTCTCTTGTGAACAAGATGATTCGCTCTCTTGTGGGACAAGATGATTCGCTCTCTTGTGTAGCAGGATGATTAATTCTCCTGTGAGGCCTGGATGATGTGTTCTCCATGACGATTGTGTAGCAGGATGATTAATTCTCCTTTGAGGCAAGATGATTCGCTCTCTTGTGGAACAAGATGATTCGCTCTCTTGTGGGACAAGATGATTCACTCTCTTGTGTAGCAGGATGATTAATTCTCCTGTGAGGTCAAATACTACCTTATCTGGGATATGGTAAGTATATGAGCAAGGAAGCTCCATCGCTATGAGATGATGTACAGGTCGCTACACTTTGTCTAAGCCCCGGGGGAAAGATCCAATATGTGATTTTCCTGAACGACTTAGATTCATCAAGAGACCCTTGTACAAGGGTCCTGCATGTTGTATACATTAAGCTCTGGGAGCTTTGGGGGCTTGTGGTTCTTACTGGAGCAACATACGACCACAGGGTGACTCACCCTCCCCTGGTGGTGCACACTAG
>APFE030937328.1:0-12814 GCA_000404065.3 Pinus taeda | reverse complement strand
CAATAGAACTGGCAATGTACTGCAAAATATGTCCAATGTATTACCAAATTATGGCCTAGCATCCAATCAGAAAGACACCACAGGGATGCTCATGTTTACTCATTCCCTTCAACATGGCCTTCATCAGTATCAGTATCATTGTTTCTTTGCTTTGTCTTGGCCTCAGCTTGTCTTCAGTTTGTCCAGATCAAGAACACATCTCTTCTTGATCACCAACTAGTGGATGTCCTTACTTCTCTGAGTTCAAAATCAGATCAATATCTTTAAGCAGCAGAAAAAAAGAACTGTGTTGCCCTTCATGCAAGCTATGGGATCACAGGGTACATTGTACATCTTTTTGGAAAGTTTAATGGAAGATTGGAGGTATCATTCTATCATATGTCAGGCTTAATTTTTGCATGCTTTTAATGTCGTTGGATAATTATAAGAACATCTTGCAGAGAATATGTTATGAAGGCCTTGTAATGGAGCATCCCCCATTTAGTTAGGAGTAAGCTGAGGAGGTTCTCCCTCTTATTTCCTTTTTCTGATATATTTCTGCAATTATTAGATCTTTGCCCATCAAGCTAGTTGTTATAATTGATATATCACTCTATGGTAGCACCATCATAAACTTGTTCAAGAGTGGCACCAACAGGTCTCTCCAAGACTCATTTCTGTAGTTATGTCCAGAACTATTAAGGCTGATTGTGGCATGATATTTGCAAACCCTTTCCTCCTTAATTATTCACAGAACAGCCCTCTTAGATCCACACTTTGTTAGACTCCGTTTTGCCCAAGATTTGGTAGCACTAGTCTTGGGGTTTCCATCATGCTTTTGTCCTCATGACACTCATTTTTTACCTATTACAACCTCATGTTTTGTCAGGGCTTACTCTTCAATCATCACCTACAGTCTCGACTCTCAACTCCATAGCCTTAGCAATCCTATCTTAAGGGAAGCTCCCCTTGAGTTAGAGAAGAGCCAACCAGAAGAGAGGGAAAAGCTAATCAAGTAACAGTGGGTAGCTTTCTTGAGCTGAACAAAGCCTTGGTCAATTATGATTCTACAATTGACATCATAGTGGCCTCAGGAATATCAATTTCAGCTGCAACCATTATGATGAAGGCATGCTGCCATGAACAAAACATTTGAGAAGAAATTTTAACATTGGATGTTGTCTTGAATACAAGTAGTGCTGCATACCTCAAGCATGGTTGCAATAATAATCTGAAGTTTTGGTGAAGGCATATTTTCTCACATTTCCCATTCTTTGCTATCAAAAGAAATAATACAAATAAGGCAAAGATGCAAATTTAGAAATGGCCATCCCTTGCTCACTCAAAACTTCAATCTACTTATAGGAGATAATAGAAGCCCTACCTTCATACCAATTAATGGAATAAAATGCAACGCATTGCTACACCAAATTACAAGCCTGATACTCCTATTCCATATAAATTGTTGATAAGATAACATTTAACAATCATATTACACTATTATTAGTTGTCATATCAAAGGACAAGTAAAATAAAATCCATTTTTACTATTTGTTGATCTCTTTGGATATGATACACCAAGTTTCCAATATGGGGGGTCATGTGCCCAATATGCATGGACAACACCCCACAAATTTTAGGGTACGCAAAGGTATAGCAACATTGCCCTACCCCAAATATATAAAAATATATTAAATTACTAATCACTAAACTTTCAAGTTTTACAGTAAACATTCTCCATTGAACAATGAAAACCATGAAAACAATAACGTGATAACATCATAATTCAAGGGAACAATTAAAAAACCAACTGCAAGCATGAGTTTTTAGCACCAAATGAATGCCCAACATTGATGCAGCCCCCAACAGTAACAAAACAAAAAAAGGAATAACAAATGGTGGAAATATATTGATTTATGCTTTAAATAAGTTTTTAATAGAAGGTAGAGGGTACATGGACCAACTAGGAAAGGACACAAGGGATTAAGTGTTTTTCCTTTTTTAATTTTGTTACATTTTTGGCAAAAGGAGGCTCACATATAGGGGGCATGTGGGCGTCCCTTGTCCCATAGTGTATGTCCAAAAGTCCAAGATGGGAAGAATCGGGGCAAGGACATAGTCCCTTGAGTCCCTTCCATACATTGTTGAATTGGGTATGGCTTAGTCGTATCTGGGACATATCCCACATCCCTAGTACAATGTGCCCATCCAGGACGGGTACCCAAGGTGTGGGTATGCGTACTTGCATAACATTATTTGGACACCTACAAGCAAGAACTTGGAGGAAAGATAGACACTGCATTATAATGCAACAAAAGAAACGAGTATTGATATTAGACATGATACTATAGCCACTGCATCAATGTTTAAAAATGAATGACCAAGAGTATAAGAAACAACTTGCCTCTTCTTTTCTCTTCAAAAGTTCTGAAATGAGCCTTGGTGATGTACTAGAAAGTTTAATAATATCTTGCCATGCTTTGCCCCTTATTGCAAAAATGCCTGTATCAAGCAATGCTCTACCATCAAAACCTATTGCTCCATTGTTCTCAAGATCCTTCAAACTAGGTTTTTGTAAAAGCATTTCAACTATATCCAACTTTTTGTGACTGCCACAAAGATTTGTTTTAGTGGATGATATTACAATCACGCCATGGTTTGTAGCAATATCAAGAGTGGTAGGGACTGTGACAACACATGCTCCATCATCTGGAAAGGACATGATTGATGAATCAAAGCAAGGGAGAACATCACCAGTCATGATGAAAAGGCCACCTGCAAAAACAATCTTTCAATGTCAAAATTGACTTCATGGAGTTCTAAGGCTGATTTTCATGGGGAAGGTTGAAAATAATGCCTTGAACAGAACAAGAATGGAAACCAGAAAATGACAGAAACCTTTGCACTTAAATTAACATCAACATGACTAAATGCAAAATATACATCATATTCAAAAAGAAAAACATTAATAACGTTAACTTAATTGAACAACTGAACTTAATATCTGTTGTAATACCTTGCCCTTTCACACCTAAATAACAAACAAGGAGAAGAAAATTTAGTTATGGTGCTTAGCATGCAATAGGTACCTACTTAATTAGAAATGTGATTCCTATGTCATAAGTTTTTCCCATAATGGAAAGGACCACATCTCTAAGGAAAACTATATAGCCAACTTGTAGAACTACTAGTACAGGCCATGATCTAATGCTCGATGCCATTATGCCATCACTAACCAATTAAACAAGCTCAATATCACACCACCCCACCAAATAGTCACAAGCCTACGATGATTACCTTTACTACCCTGAGGTTGTTACCACGATAGGAAATAATAACAAGTATGATAGTACCTAGGTCCCAATGGAACAATTGCTACACCAACATAGCTAGAATCCATCCTCATGTGGCAAGCTAGGGAAATAAACAACAAATAAAAACCATAGAAATTCGCTTATACAACCATAGTGAAAAACATATAAACATTTAAATAGGTGGCTATGAATTTCCATCAACTAGGCATCCGTGTGACCAATATGAAGTACACTATTTTCAATATATGTTTAGAATATAGTCAAACTCGAAATACCACCCCAAGGCATTTCAAATTGTAATAAATTATGACAAAATGTGGATGCAGTAAACATAATAATGGCATGAATAGACATGACCTCAATGTTATTGCATTAATTATAAGCATGTTAACATTCATACACAAAACATATGGATAATTGATCGAAAAAGTTTCAGAATGGGTAATTGGGCAGAGAAATTCAAACTTCTCAACATTGGGAAGTAAGATAAAATAAGATAATTTCATTATCTCCATGAATGACCAAATACGCAGGTCAGTGGGACTTAAAAAAACAACCTAGTATTGACAATCCATATGAGTACGAAAGAAACTCTTAGGAGTTAAAACCAATAAAATCTATTTTTGGTTTTAGTCCTAGATCTCACATTTATCTTTCACTATAATCTAACACAATTGTAGGGGTAATAAATAGACCATGTCAGTTGGCCATCAAAAACTAAAGGAAACACTCATAAATACATGTCAATCCTAACAAATATGGACCTAAATTATAGCATAGTCAGTAGGCTGCAGGTATTTACACATGTACAAAAAGGATGACATCAATCCTAAGTCATTACATTGTTAGAACATTAACAAGTACATTGTTATGCATTGTGTGATGTAGACAAAAATAAATGTCTAGGAAAAAAATGCAGCCCAAAATTTCAATGTAATGCAAAGGCTTCAATGTTGTCTAGCCCCAAGGGTTAGATCAATTGGTTGAATCATTGGTACAAGGCATGTTGTCGATAGGAAGGCTATAGGTCATAGGTTCAAATCTAGCCGAGAAGTCAATCCCTTGGGGTTGCATCTGGGTATTACAGGGGAGAGGGGGAATCCCATGAGGTTTTCCCTTGAAAGAAAAAACTATCGGGTTGTATAATGCAATACAAGCAAACTACAAACATCAATAATTCAAACATTTATTTTTGAGATGGTGAGGCATAAGGCTCAATCATACCTTCACACTTATTATGTGTTTTCAACTCTACATTGACTTAATGGTTTGGGAAGTCCACAACAGCTACATGTAACAAGATATATCTTAATGACCTAATGCAGGCTACATATTGAATTTTATTACAAATGAATTAGTAAATCTACTTCAATTTTCTTATTAGCCCAATATCAATTTCCATATTAGCGATCACATTAACATGACAGCAAATGCAGATAGAACATAAATAAAACAGTAGAAGACAAGCCAAGGCAAGAGGACACAAGATATGGCACCAGCCAAGGACAAACCCCAATTTGGGGAAACCCTTTGATCAATTCTTCTTGTTATTCTTTCAAAAGTTCAACAGAGAGAGAGAGTACAATATGCAATATTCACTTGCCCAATCAAAGTGAAATTTGTCCAAACAAACAACAGCCACAGAATGCCCTAACCAGAAAGTCAATGTTGGTCAACATGGTAGAATTTGACCTCCAAAACACCTCGGTCAAACCCAGTGAACTCGGCCTCCAACAGTCATCCAAATCCGCCCAAAACAGTCCCAAAAAACTTAGTCAAACTTGGTCAACGTAGGTCAATGCTGCAATCAACGCTAATCAAAAAATATGGATTGCCTCGATTTTTGTGCCCAAAAATGTGGCCTGTCCAAACAAAAATTATCCCACCAAAATCGCAGTTAAACAAGGTCAACGTTGTTGGTCAAACTTCCCTGAAATTCGGTAAACGTTGAAACAGAAAATCTATCTTCTTCGCACGTATGGAGAGGAAGAGGAGCCCGGAAATCCGTACCCAATCAGATGAGGAGAGAGAGATGTATGGGAAGAAGAGTGATGACCAAAAGAGGCAGAGGCACCTTCTATTTATATGCAAATGTTGAGGATGAATAGACGTTATTGTTAGGCTTCTGGGCCTACATTAGTTTGCTGGCTGACATTGACAATTTGTCCACAAACAAAATATATTCATAATTCCATTTGTATATGTCACAATGAGATGATCTTTAGATCAATCCTATGCCTCTTGGAGAGAGGAATCTAATAAAAATGTCAGCTGCATCATATGAGCTGTCCAAGGTGAAGTTTGACCCTAGTTGCCAAATTTAACACTCCCCCTCAACTAGGAAGAACTCCACCTGCCAAACCATCTAGCAATCAATACCATCCCTGTCATCTCTGCTCTACTGCACCATGAAGAAATAATGAAGAAGAAATAATCGAGAATGTATTATACCATTCTCCACAGACCCGAAGTCAGTCTCCATTGATCCCAGATCAATATAAACATCCTAGCATAGGGAGTACGGTAGTACACAATGCGTCCATCGGTAGTACTATGATCCCTATCCTCATTTCCCTACTAGTTGGCCAGATGAGAGGTACTTCCCATTAGTACCAGACTGCATGGGTACGATGAAGGTGAACCACTCATCCTACTCATATGCCATAGGAGAAAGTGAACCACTCATCCTATGCATATTTCAACCATCATGGGGTATCACGAGGGAAGGTGAACCACTCACCCTGTACATCGTACACCACTAGGGGAAGGTGAACCACTCACCCTATGGCCGCTCATCGCTCCAAGAAGTACCCCAAAGCCCCCCAGAGCTCCCAGAGCTCAACATCCATCTCATACAGGACCCTCATAAGAGGGTCTCTCTACAACTCCAAATCGTTCACGAAAGGTTAAGAATTTGACCTTCCCTAGGGGCTTTGTAAGAATATCTGCAACCTGATCATAAGTCCCAATATGATGAAGCCTTATTGCTCCCCGTTGTACCATATCCCAGATAAAGTGGTACCTAATATCAATATGCTTGGAGCAGTCATGAAACATGGGATTCTCAGAAAGACGAATCCCACTTTGGTTGTCGCACTAGATCATGGTGGTATCCAACACATGTCCAAATAGCTCACTAAAAAGCTTCCTCAACCAAATAGCTTCACGGGAGGCCATACTAGCAGCAATTTATTCAGCCTCAGCGTGCTCAAAGCAACCGACTTCTACTTCCTACTCATCTAGGATATCGAAGCAGAACCTAGAGAGAAGCAACATCCAGATGTACTTTTCCGATCCACCACACTGTCGGCCCAGTCAACATCAGAGTAACCATGGAGCCTCACATTCCCGGCAATGTATCTCAGTCCATAGGTGATTGTGCCCTAAAGATATCTCAAGAGATTCTTGGCAGCAATCCAGTGTATGTGGTGAGGCTCGACCATACACTGACTCAATGTATTCACTGCAAAACATATGTCCGGACGAGAGTTCACCAAGGCCCCCATGAGTTGACGATACTTAGAAGGATTTCCCAAATCGGGCCCAGCAGCACTTCCGCATAACTTCTTGAAGTTAAATTCCAACGGAGTAGTCACGGACTTGGAGTCCACCATCCCAAATATTTCAAGTAGCTTCACAATGTATTTTCCTTGAGAAAGGAAAATCTCACCTGTGTTTTGCCAGACCTCCAACCCTAGGAAGTTATGCATCAATCTTAGGTCCTTCATCTCCAATTCGGAAGCCAACTCCCTCTTACATTAATGAATAAGAGGGTCTACACTTGTCAGAAAGAGATTGTCCACATAAAGTACCAAGATGAGAGGTATATCATTCTCAACCTTAAAATAAAGGTTGGATCAGCTTCACTTCTTGTAAATCCCAACTTCATCAGATAGTTGTCGATCCTCTCATACCAAGCTCGGGGAGCTTGCTTCAACCCATAGAGGGCTTTCTTCAACTTGCATACACATGTCTGACGATCTTGAACTTCGAACCCCTCGGGTTGTTCTACATAGACTTCCTCCTTAATTGAACCATGTAAGAAGGTGGTCTTGACATCCATCGGGTGTAGATTCCATCCTTACGAGGCAGCAAGGGCTATAATCGAACGAATGGTAGTATATCGAGCAATAGGTGCAAATATCTCATCATAGTCCACACCTTCCTTTTGAGAGAAGCCTCGAGCAACAAATCTAACCTTGAACTTTTCAGCACTTCCATCAGCTCCATGCTTGATCTTGTAGAGCCATTTCGAGGTGACAACAAATTTGTCCTTCGGTCTAGGGACGACATCCCAGACATCATTCTTCATAATCGACTCATACTTTTCGTTCATAGCATCCTTCCAAACTTGGTGCTTCACAACTTCTTCGAATGTGCAAGGCTCAGATTGAACAATGGTGCTCATGACAGTTAAGTACCCTTGGTACCTATTTGGCTTCTTACTTTCACGAAATGTCCCCCGTGTGCAACATGTCTCTCGGGATCTTCGAGAGTTTCCCTAAGCCATGACGATCTCCTTTTTGAGGAGGAGGGCTCATGAGGGGGTGGATCAATGGGATCCATTGGTCCTTTAGCATCGAGCATCGACTCATCCTGTGGTTCTCCCTGGCACCTGCTTTCCTGAATCTGCTTTTTTGTCCTTCCTTGGAATAGGAAGGTTACTAATCTTCCCAAGGGCAGCATCCTCATCGAAGGTGACATCATGACTTATCTCCACTTCTCTTTGACCAAGCACATAGATTCTAGTTTCATTGTAGCCCAAAAATGTTCCTTTCTTCCCAGAAGCATCCAATTTGCTTCTCTTTTCTTTTGGCACATGAACGTATAAGGGACTACCAGAAATTGTAAAGTGAGAAACATCAGGTTTCTTACCGGTGAAAGCTTCTTCAAATTTTTTGGAGTCCAACGCTTGATGAGGGCATCTATTTTGAACATACAAGGCAGTGTTTGCAGCTTCAGCCCATAGAAACTTTGGAAGGCTTTGATCATGAAGCATGGCACGAGTGGTTTTTATAATATAACGGTTCTTTCTTTTAGCAACACCATTTTGCTTGGGAGTATATGTGGTAGTAGTCTCCCTCTTAATGCCAGCTTCTCTACAATGGTCATTGAACTTATTTGATTCATATTTGGTTCCATTATCGGTCGTCAATATTTTGATCTTCTTCCCTGTTTGATTTTCGACCAAAGCTTTGAAAGAACGGAACCATGAGAATACTTCGTCCTTCTTCAAAATATAAATCCAAGTTTGCAAGATAAATCATCCACAAAGCTAGCATAATATAAGTATCCTCCCAAAGAATTCATGGGCATCATACCAGATAGATCAGAATGAACCAATTGCAATATGTTGATAGTCTTGCTATCACTGGAGGAGAATGGTTCCCTTGTATGCTTTCCTTCGGCACACCCCTAACAAACACCTTCATGTTCTACTTTAAATTCAGGCATACCTGTCACCATCTTCTTCACATTGCGTAGAGCTTTATAATGTAGATGGGCAAACCTCTGGTGCCATAATTCGGATTGAAGAGATGTGTCGCAAGGCATAGCTCCCAATGGACTTCCTCCAACCTGATATAGGCTATCAACCCTGAATCCAAGTGTAAATGCATATTTGAAATTTTTATTCCACACACGTACCTTTCCATCGATGAATGCCACCTTGCATCTTTTGTCCTCCATCGCGAGATAGATACTGGTTTCTTCTTTAGATCGGGTACATATAGTACTTTTTGTAGATGAATGGTGTTACCTTGTTTCAATTGAAGAGTAACATTCCCAACTCCCTTCACGGGATAGGTAGCATTTCTCCAAGGATAATTTCCAAATTTGTATCATTTTCAATCAGATTTGAAAGAGATTCCTTATACCCAATGAAGTGCCTTGAGGCACCATTATCAATCAGCTAATTTTCAAGGTGTCTGGAGGAGAGGCAGTAGAGAGGTAGATATAAGATAAAATTATTTTTGTTTGTTATCAACAACATTAGATTCATCATACCTGGAGTTTCTTGATCTTTTGGGAGGGCGACCATTTCCATGTTGAGTAGCGGGAGTATTCCTTTTTCATCTGTTGTTAAATCTACCATTCCTTTGATTGTTGTTGCCCCCGAAATTGTTGTTGTTGTGGCTGTCATCATCATGAGGTGTATCCCTTCTATTAGAACACTCCCTAGCATAGTGGCCAAAATTGTTGCAAATGAAGCATCTTCCATTCTTGAAACCCGATCTTCCTTGACATTGCTTCTTAGAACTTGCATTGTTCTTCTTTTTAGCATGGGCGGCGAATGCAGTAGGATCACTCCTATTTGAAGGTATATCTAGTTCCATCATCCTTGTTTCTTCTTGAGAACATCTAGTCAACAATTCTTCAAAACCTAGAATCCTATCGTTGTTAAGAATAGTAGTGTTGAACACATGCCATTCACGAAGGAGTCCTCCAAGGGCAATGAGAGTGAGCTCCATATCAACAATAGCTTCTCCAACCGAAATAAGAACATTTTTTATCTTGGTAATCCTCATGAAATAGGATTGAATGTCTTCACCTCTTCCCTTCTTGATATCCTTTAGCTTGTACTTGAGAAAGAGAACTTGGTTTGCATTGCTAGCTTTGAACATGCCAGCCAACCTGTCATACATTTCCTTAGATGTGTTCAAATCGGAGATGTATGCAATCAAATGCTTGCTAATAGAATCCCTGATAATCTTCTTTGCTTTGACTTCACCCTTCTTATACTTTGTTTTGGCGACAACTGGTGCATTTGAAGGAGGCTCAGAAATCTTTCCCTGCACATGATCCATAACATCCTACTCTTCCAAAGTCAAATCAAGGGACATCTTCCATGCATGTTAATCAGACTTATCATTGAGCTTGTCATCAGGCTTGAAATAAGATGCGGAGGCCATTGACTCTTGTCCTTGCTCAACAAATCTCAGTGATTGCTCTTTTCACTCCTGCTTGGGCTTTCTCTTCACCTCAGCTCTGATTCCATGTTAATTTTAGATAATAATGGTATGTTCTATGCTTAAGAGCAATTTACTTCAATTGTCTTACAAGCCCAATATCAATTTCTAGATTAGCAATCACCTTAACATGACAATAAATGCAGACCATGAAGAGTGTCCTTGGCATGGCCAACAAACAGTCAGATTGTGTGGACAGGGTGAAGATGGCAGTGAGACACCACAATGGCAAGTAGAAAGGCATCTCAAAGATTGAGATGGAGCATTGGTGGAAACATGTAGAGGCTGACAGGTGGAATGGCATGAAAATATCACGTGTGAGGACCTTGATTTGGTTTTTCAACTATGTAAGGTTGTACAATGTAAATAGACTTTGTGTGAGTTATTGTGATAATCTCAGATCGTTGTTGGCAGTTTTCCCAATACAAGGTTTCCAGGATAAATCATTGATGTTCATCTTGTGTTTGCTGTTTCTCTTTTTTCAGAATTTTAATTTGATGCTTGCCTTACCAGACTCCTTAACCAAGAAACCTCAGAAGATAGAGAACCCCACATGGGGACAGCTACATTTTTAGTACTAAGAGGCTGGAAAATAGATATCATCTTGTCTGAAAGAATACAAAAAAGGACAATACAGTACTTAAGCTCATGAGGGCATGCTAGCAAGTACATTAAAAGACGAGGAAATTCATATGCAGGCCCCAAGATTTCAATCTTATTGGAAACAACTCATTCATAAAAGAACTCCATTTTGGGATCGATATGGCAAATGGATAAGATTGAGAAACACTCCCAAACAGATTCCTTATTTGATATTCCTATCTGACAAGAAATGTTTTGAGCTATTGTATAATTAATGAGTTATTGCAGCTTCTGCCACAGTATATATCCATGATATTAATGTTATTAACACCTGAATAAGGTTCCCATCTTAGTTAATAATGTATTTTATTGAGTATGTTGATTTTGGTTGTGAAATTTAGAACAGAATAAAAATATTCTGTAGATGATACAGCTCTTCTTTTTACTCGTTCACTAGATATAATCCACTGAAAACCTAACATTAGTCCAGGCTCAAGAGCATGATTGGTTTAAAGAGTCTCCACTCATTCTTTGTGGGAAATGTTTCAAATAGTCAAGTCCAAATTGTTGGAATAATGGAGAAACATGGAGATTCTTCTAATAATAGTGTTGGAAATGTATTGTTAGAGAGCTGGTTGAATTGTTTGCCTTAATTAGACTTTATTGGTTGGCAGTTCCTATATTCTAGGAATCTGTTCAAAAATAATCTAATCCTATATATGTAATAGTTTGTTGGTATGGTGAATACAAGTAAGTGTTTTGGTACAGTCTCCTGAGTGGGTAATTGTCTCACCAGAGAGTTGTAACCCTTCTTCTATTCTGTCTTCTATTTTCTGTGCAACTACATCAGCTAGATGTTAAGTTTGTCTTTTTGAATGGAGAACTAAAAGAAGAAGTATATCTTGTTCAGCTAGAAGGGTTTGTTAAAAAGGGACAAGAGCATCTTGTTTGCAAGTTAAAGAAAACATTATATAGATTGAAACAGGCACCAAGATCATGATATGTGAAGATTGATTCTTTCTTTCTTCAAAAAGGTTTTATGAAAAGCAAAAGTGACCCTAATGTGTATATCAAGTCAGATCAAAAGGGGCATGTTATTATGATTTCTTTGTATGTTGATGATCTTATTATAACAGGCAATGCTTCGGAGTTAATTGACAAAGTTAAAGGACATTTGTCATAGGAGTTTGAAATCAAAGGCCTTGGTAAATTGCGTTAGTACTTACGGGCGGCAGTATCAATACCATTAGAATAGAATGCCAAACTCTACAGTGGTATTGCACGAAACCGCCCCCCCCCCCCAAAGGATCCAAACTAGGAATCGCGTCCCATATAGATCCATGGGGGATCCGTCGTTGGATCTGTGTTCAGAATTTCGGAACCGCAGATCGGTCCGACCAGTGTTCCACAGGGACGCATCCCCCAGGGTCGGGTGCGCACACCCCTCGCACCCCACGCACCCGGGACAGGGAGTCTCTTAGGGGTGTGTTTCCCCACGCAACCTTTTTGGGGAGTCTCGGGGAGACGCAAGGGGGTGCGTTTCCCCAGTGTGGGAGTCTAGACTCCCCAAAAGGGTGCTTCTGGGCATCCCCCTTTAGTGTGGGAGTCTAGACTCCCCAAAAAGGGTGCGCCTGGGCGTCCCCCTTTAAATTTGTCTAATAAGACTTAAAAATTAAAATTCAAAAATCAAAACCATTAAATTTTTTTTTTTAACTAAAATTAAAACTAAATAACTAAAACTTAAAAGTCTAAAAAAACAATTAAAATTAAAACTAAATAACTAAAACTTAAAAGCCTAAACCTAAAAGTCATGAAAGGCAAAACTTAAAGTTAAAAGCTCATTTCATTTCAACCCAAAGTAGAGGACCAATCATTGAGATTGAGTCCTTGATGCTGATTTATCATTTTATTTTCAGTGCTCACTATCCATTTTTCATTTTTGAGTTGCGACACTAGATATTGATGACTTGA